>JAEOAD010002617.1:107500-190000 GCA_036365145.1 Orientallactaga sibirica
TTAAAAAAACAAAAAGTGGGGCTGGAGGGATGGCTCAGTGGTGAAGGCTTTTGCCTGCAAAGCCTAAGGACCCAGGTTCGAGTCCTGAGGACCCATGTAAGCCAGATGCACAAGGGGGCGCATGTGTCTGGAGTTTGTTTGCAGTGGCTGCAGGCCCTGGTGTGCCCATTAATAAATTAAAAAAACAAAAAGTGGGGCTGGAGGGATGGCTCAGCGGTGAAGGTGCTTGCCTGCAAAGCCTAAGGAGCCAGGTTCGAGTCCCAAGGACCCATGTAAGCCAGATGCACAAGGGGGCGCATGTGTCTGGAGTTTGTTTGCAGTGACCGGAGGCCTTGGTGTGCCCATAATAAATTAAAAAAACAAAAAGTGGGGCTGGAGGGATGGCTCAGTGGTGAAGGCGTTTGCCTGCAAAGCCTAAGGAGCCAGGTTCGAGTCCTGAGGACCCATGTAAGCCAGATGCACAAGGGGGCGCATGTGTCTGCAGTTTGTTTGCAGTGACTGGAGGCCTTGGTGTGCCCATAATAAATTAAAAAACAAAAAGTGGGGCTGGAGGGATGGCTCAGCGGTGAAGGCGTTTGCCTGCAAAGCCTAAGGAGCCAGGTTCGAGTCCCGAGGATCCATGTGAGCCAGATGCACAAGGGGGCGCATGCGTCTGGAGTTCGTTTGCAGTGACTGGAGGCCTTGGTGTGCCCATCATAAATTAAAAAAACAAAAAGTGGGGCTGGAGGGATGGTTTAGCTATTAAGACACTTGCCTGCAAAGCCTAAGGAGCCAGGTTCGAGTCCCGAGGACCCATGTAAGCCAGATGCACAAGATGGCGCATGTGTCTGGAGTTTGTTTGCAGTGGCTGGAGGCCCTGGTGTGCCCATTTTCTCTCTCTTTCTCAAATAAATTTTTAAAAATGTGGGGCTGGAGGGATGGCTCAGTGGTGAAGGCGTTTGCCTGCAAAGCCTAAGGAGCCAGGTTCGAGTCCCGAGGATCCATGTAAGCCAGATGCACAAGATGGTGCATGTGTCTGGAGTTCGTTTGCAGTGGCTGCAGGCCCTGGTGTGTCCATTAATAAATTAAAAAAAAAATGAGCCGGGCGTGGTGGCGCACGCCTTTAATCCCAGCACTCGGGAGGCAGAGGTAGGAGGAGCGCCGAGAGTTCGAGGCCACCCTGAGACTACAGAGTGAATTCCAGGTCAGCCTGGGCCAGAGTGAGACCCTACCTCGAAAAACCAAAAAAAAAAAAAAATTATTTTTATTTCTTTATTTATTTATTCTTTATTTTATTTTATTTTATTTTATTTTATTTTTTTAAAAAGATTTTATTTGAGCTGGAGAGATGGCTTAGCGGTTAAATGCTTGCCTGTGAAGCCTAAGGACCCCGGTTCGAGGCTCAATTCCCCAGGACCCACGTAAGCCAGATGCACAAGGGGGTGCATGCATCTGGAGTTCGTTTGCAGTGGCTGGAGGCCCTGGCGTGCCCATTCTCTCTCCTCTACCTGCCTATTTCTGTATCTCTCTCTCTCAAATACATAAATAAATAATAAAATATTTAAAAAAAGATTTTATTTGCTTGAGAGAAAGAGGCCGAGAGAGAGAGAGAGAGAGAGAGAGAGAGAGAGAGAGAGAGAATGGGTGCACCAGGGCCTCCAGCCATGCACTGCAAAGAAAACTCCCAGACACATGCACCCCTTAACTGCTGAGCCATCTCTCCAAAGCCTATTTTTATTTTATTTTATTTTATTTTATTTTATTTTATTTTGGGTCCTGGAGAATTTTATTTTATTTTAATCAAGGTGAACTGGGGTCCTTTGGCTTTGCAGGCAAACGCTTTAACCGCTGAGCCATCTCTCCAAAGCCCTATTTTTTATTTTTTATCAAGGTAGGGTCTCCCTGTAGCCCAGGCTGACCTGGAATTCACTCTGCAGTCTCAGGCTGGTCTCGAACTCACGGCGAGGATCCTCCTGCCTCTGCCTCCCGAGCGCTGGGAAGAAAGGCGTGAGTCCCACCACCATGCTGGGCTTTAATTTATTTATTTCTTTCTGATTTCTTGGTGGGCACGTGCCCATGAAAGCATAGCAATTGACCCCATAAAGATACTTTATTCAATGTCATGACACAATTACCAGTGGGGACCACAAGACATTACCACCCGGTGAACACCCTCATTTTGTGCAGGTTAATAATGTTTACAGCACCGCAGCCGAAGTGACCCCCGAGACATTTCTCTCTTGGTTGCTGAGTGATGACGATGTCTGTAATCCAGCCTGGGGAACAGAGAACCCCCAATGTGGGGAGTTGTCACTGTATCCCATTCCACATACTGGTGGGGGGGGCGCACACACTGAGGAACAGCTGGAATAAAGATTTACGCTGAGGGCTGGAGAGACAGCTCAGCGGTGAAGGCGCTTGCATGCCTGCCAAGCCCCAGGACACAAGTTCGATTCCCCGGGGAATCAAGGAAAGCCAGATGCATAAGGTGGTGCATGCGTCTGGAGTTTGTGTGCGGCTGGCTGGGGGGTACTGGTGAGCCCATTCTCTCCAGCCCCCTCTCTCTTTCTCTGCCTCTCTCTCTCAAATATATATATATGTATATATATATATATGATTTATAATCATTTTATCTATTATTTATATTATTTATAATCATTTATAATATATATATGATTTATAATCATTTTATTTATTATTTATATTATTTATAATCATTTATAAAATACATTAAATATATATTTGTTATATTATATATATTTATATTTTTATATATATTAAATAATATATAAAAATATATTATTTATAATTATTTATAATCATATTTATATATATATATATATATATATATATATATATATATATATGATTTCCACTGTACTATATCTAATATTCTGCGTGTACAAGTGTGTGCAGGGATTTTTTTTTAATTGACAACTTCTATGCTTACAGACAATAAATCATGATATTTCCCTCCCCTTCCCCCATTCCACTTTAGAACCCACTCTCCATCATATCCCCTCCCTCTCTCCATGAGTCTCTCTTTTAATTTGATGTCATCATCTTTTTCTTCTATTACGAGGGTCTTGTGGAGGTATTGCTAGGAACTGCAAGGTCATGGATATCAAGGCCAATTTCTGTCTGGGCAGTTGCATTGTAAGAGGTCATACCCTTCCTTTGGCTCTTCCATTCTATCTGCCCCTCTTCCGCAATAGTCCCTAAGCCTTGGAGGGTGTGACAGAGGTGTTTCAGTGCTGGGCACTCCTCCATCCCTTCTTCTCAGCACTATGTTGCCTTTTGGGTCATCCCAGTGGTCATCGCCAGATGAAAAGAGAAGCTTCTCTAACCAGAAGTGAGAGTAGCGTTAATATGTGAACATGAACATTAAGTGTAGTGCTTTCAGGGCAGCTTGGTGGGAATAACATATACATTTAGCCAGACAAGAGCAGGCTTTATACCCCTAAGGCTCATGACCTCCCCTTGTGCAGGATGTTTTAATGTAAATTTAAGAAATCAGATATGCAGTCTGTTCAACCAATACTACGTTGATGGGGAAAAAGCTTTGTGAGATCCTCAGTATTGATTGATTGCTCAGTATTATCTCATGAAGAGGCTAGTGTCAACATTTTTTTTAATTTTTAAAGATTTTTATTTTATTCATTTATTTGAGAGAGAGAATGGGCGCGCCAGGACCGCCAGCCGCTGCAAAGGACCTCCAGACGCATGCACCGCCTTGTGCATCTGGCTTGACGTGGGTCCTGGGGAATCGAACCCTGGTCCTTTGGTCAGCTTTGGCCTCCAGCATCTGGCTGCAAATGACCTCCAGGCATGCACTTGTGCATCTGGCTTGTGGGCATCTGGCTTTGGCGTGGGTCCTGGGGAATCGAACCTGTGGGTCTGGGAATCGAACCTGGGTCCTTTGGCCTCCAGCCGCTGCAAATGACCTCCAGAACATGCACTGCCTTGTGCATCTGGCTTGAATGTGGGTCCTGGGGAATCGAACCTGGGTCCTTTGGCCTCCAGCCACTGCAAATGACCTCCAGGCATCCTTTGGTCCCCTTGTGCATCTGTCCCCTTTGAGCGTGGGTCCTGGGAATCGAACCTGGGTCCTTTGGCTTCCAGCCTGCTGCAAACCGAACTCCAGACGCATGCACTGCCTTGTGCATCTGGCTTGACGTGGGTCCTGGGGAATCGAACCTGGGTCCTTTGGCCTCCAGCCACTGCAAACGACCTCCAGACATGCACCCCTTGTGCATCTGGCCGTGGGTCCTGGGGAATCGAACCTGGGTCCTTTGGCCTCCAGCCGCTGCAAACGAACTCCAGACACCTTGTGCATCTGGCTTGACGTGGGTCCTGGGGAATCGAACCTGGGTCCTTTGGCCTCCAGCTGCTGCAAATGACCTCCAGACACATGCGTCCCCTTGTGCATCTGGCTTGACGTGGGTCCTGGGGAATCGAACCTGGGTCCTTTGGCTTCCAGCCGCTGCAAACGAACTCCAGACACCTTGTGCATCTGGCTTGACGTGGGTCCTGGGGAATCGAACCTGGGTCCTTTGGCCTCCAGCCGCTGCAAACGAACTCCAGACGCATGCACCACCTTGTGCATCTGGCTTGACGTGGGTCCTGGGGAATCGAACCTGGGTCCTTTGGCCTCCAGCCGCTGCAAATGACCTCCAGACGCATGCGTGGGTCCACCTGGGTCCTTTTGTGCATCTGGCATCTGGCTTGACGTGGGTCCTGGGGAATCGAACCTGGGTCCTTTGGCCTCCAGCCGCTGCAAACGAACTCCAGACGCATGCACCACCTTGTGCATCTGGCTTGACGTGGGTCCTGGGGAATCGAACCTGGGTCCTTTGGCCTCCAGCCGCTGCAAACGAACTCCAGACGCATGCACTGCCTTGTGCATCTGCATCTTGGCTTGTGGGTCCTGGGGAATCGAACCTGGGTCCTTTGGCTTCCAGCCGCTGCAAATGACCTCCAGAGCGTGGGTCCTGGGGAATCACCTGGGTCCCCTTGTGCATCTGCACCACCTTGTGCATCGTGGGTCCTGGGAATCGAACCTGGGTCCTTTGGCCTCCAGCCGCTGCAAACGAACTCCAGACACCTTGTGCATCTGGCTTGACGTGGGTCCTGGGGAATCGAACCTGGGTCCTTTGGCCTCCAGCCGCTGCAAATGACCTCCAGACGCATGCACCGCCTTGTGCATCTGGCTTGACGTGGGTCCTGGGGAATCGAACCTGGGTCCTTTGGCCTCCAGCCGCTGCAAATGACCTCCAGACACCTTGTGCATCTGGCTTGATGTGGGTCCTGGGGAATCGAACCTGGGTCCTTTGGCTTCCAGCCGCTGCAAATGACCTCCAGACGCATGCACCACCTTGTGCATCTGGCTTGACGTGGGTCCTGGGGAATCGAACCTGGGTCCTTTGGCTTCCAGCCGCTGCAAATGACCTCCAGACGCATGCGTCCCCTTGTGCATCTGGCTTGACGGGGGTCCTGGGGAATCGAACCTGGGTCCTTTGGCTTCCAGCCGCTGTAAATGACCTCCAGACGCATGCGTCCCCTTGTGCATCTGGCTTGAAGTGGGTCCTGGGGAATCGAACCTGGGTCCTTTGGCCTCCAGCCGCTGCAAATGACCTCCAGACGCATGCGATGTCTTGTGCATCTGGCTTGACGTGGGTCCTGGGGAATCGAACCTGGGTCCTTTGGCTTCCAGCCGCTGCAAACGAACTCCAGACACATGCGTCCCCTTGTGCATCTGGCTTGACGTGGGTCCTGGGGAATCGAACCTGGGTCCTTTGGCTTCCCAGCCGCTGCATCACGTCCCCTTGTGCATCTGGCTTGACGTGGGTCCTGGGGAATGAGAACTCCAGACGCATGCGTCCCCTTGTGCATCTGGCTTGACGTGGGTCCTGGGGAATCGAACCTGGGTCCTTTGGCCTCCAGCCGCTGCAAATGACCTCCAGACGCATGCGTCCCCTTGTGCATCTGGCTTGACGTGGGTCCTGGGGAATCGAACCTGGGTCCTTTGGCCTCCAGCCGCTGCAAACGACCTCCAGACACCTTGTGCATCTGGCTTGATGTGGGTCCTGGGGAATCGAACCTGGGTCCTTTGGCTTCCAGCCGCTGCAAATGACCTCCAGACGCATGCACCACCTTGTGCATCTGGCTTGACGTGGGTCCTGGGGAATCGAACCTGGGTCCTTTGGCCTCCAGCCGCTGCAAATGACCTCCAGACACATGCGTCCCCTTGTGCATCTGGCTTGACGGGGGTCCTGGGGAATCGAACCGGGCCACTTTGATTTCTCAGGCAAGCGCCTTAACTGCTAAGCCATCTCTCCAGCCCATTTAAAAACATATATTTTAAATATTTTTAATTAATTTATTTATTTGAGAGAGAGAGGGAGAGAATGGGTGCATGCCAGGGCTTCCAGCCACTGCAGACGAACTCCAGAGGCATGTGCCACCTTGTGTGTCTGGCTTATGTGGGTCCTGGGGACTTGAACCTGGGTCCTATGGCTTTGCAGGCAACTGCGTTAACCACTAAGCCATCTCTCTAGCCCAACTTTTTTTTTGTTTTGTTTTTTTTTCAAGGTAGGGTCTCACTCTAGCTCAGGTTGACCTGGAATTCATTATGTAGTCCCAGGGTGGCCTCGAACTTATGGCGATCCTCCCACCTCTGCCTCCCGAGTGCTGGGATTAATAATAAAATATTTTTTTTTAAGTTGGGCTATTAATCCCAGCACTCGGGAGGCAGAGGTAGGAGGATCGCCATGAGTTAGAGGCCACCCTGAGACTACACAGTTAATTCCAGGTCAGCCTGGACCAGAGTGAGACCCTACCTCGCAAAACCAAAAAAAAAAAAAATATATATATATATATATATTTTATTTATTATTTATTTGAGAGAGAGAGAGAATGAGAACGGGTGCATCCGGACCTTTTGGCATCGCAAACAAACTCCAGACACACGCACCACTTTGTGCATCAGGCTTTTCCGTAGGTAAATACACATCAAACACAAGGTGGCTGATGTTACACAAGCCTTTGACTGCTGTGTCACCTCGGCAGCCTTACTTAACATGTTCTCTTTAAAAAAAATAAAAATAAAATTAAAAAATAAACTAGGGGCTGGAGAGATCACTCAGCGGTGAAGGTGCTTGCCCGCAAAGCCTAAGGACCCCGGTTTGATTCCCCAGGACCCATTCTAAGCCACCTGCTCAAATAAATCAATAAAAATAAAATATTTTAAAAATCTGAGAATTTTATGTGAAAACTTTTTTCCCAGCCACTTTGCACAGCTCGTGCTTTTTCCTCCACGGTCAAGTGTCGTGAGGGGACTGCGACATGACGGGCTCCCCGTCCACGCTCCCACACGGTGCAGCCCATCACGACGGAGGTGGTTCGATAACTAATTTAACCCGAAGCCTAATTCTTTTAATGATGCATCAATCACGGCCCCCCCCCCCTGAAAAAGCCCATGTCAAATACGCATACCCAGCTTTGGCTGCCATGTAATTAATTTACACAGCATTCATTTTTACCTTAATGAACACCCATCTAGCCGGACGGACTGAGTCCCTATGAATATTCATAAGCCTTCCGGGACAATTTTCTCCACTCAGGAAAAGGGAAGTCAAGGTCATGAAAGTGAAAATAAGTGGGCTGGGGGAGGGGATGGGTCAGGGGTTGAAGGTACCCTTGCTCACACAGCCGGCCACCTTGGGTTCGAGTCTCCAGCAGCACCTACTGCAAAGCCAGAGGCACAAAGCGGCAGGTTTTATAAATAAATAAATAAATAAATAAATAAATAAATAAATAAATTTTTTTTCCAGGTAGGGTCTCACTCTAGCCCAGGCTGACCTGGAATTCACTCTGTAGTCTCAGGGTGGCCTCGAACTCACGACGATCCTCCTACCTCTGCCTCCCGAGTGCTGGGATGAAAGGCGTGCACCACCACGCCCGGCTCAAATACAAATATATTTTTAAAAAATAAGGCAGGCGTGGTGGGACGTACCTTGAATCCCAGCACCGGGGAGGCAGAGGTAGAGGGGGAGGATCGTGGCGGTGAGTTCGAGGCCAGCCTGAGATGACAGAGTGAATTTCCGGGTCAGCCTGGGCTAGGGCCAGACCCGACCTTGGAAAACCATATAAAATAAAGTAAAATACAATGAAACATGAATTATTTACTACGGCTATGAAATATGTTCTTCCTGTCATGGGGAAGGACCGGGAAGGAAGTCACCCATCTTCCCTCTTTATGTCTGTCTCTTCTCTCTGTCACTTTTGGCATGCAAATAAATTATATATATATATATATATATGTATAATATATCATATATTATAACATAATATATATAATATTTTATTTATTATTTTTATTATTTTAAAATTTATTTATTTATTAGAGACAGAGAGAGATAGAGACAGAGACAGAGAGAGGGAGAGAATGAGCATGCCAGGGCCTCTAACCACTGCAAACAAACTCCAGATACATGCGCCACCTTGTGCATCTGGTTTACATGGGACCTGGAGAGTCAAACTGGGGTCCTTAGGCTTTGAAGGAATAGCCTTAACTGGTAAGCCATCTCATCAGTTCTACACACACACACACACACACACACACACACACACACAGAGACACACATATATTTTGAGGCAGGGTCTCACTCTGGTCCAGGCTGACCTGGAATTCACTATGTAGTCTCAGGGTGGCCTTGAACTCATGGTGATCCTCCTACTTCTGCTTCCTGAGTGCTGGGATGAAAGGTGTGCACCACCATGCCCGGCTGGCTATATATATATATATTTTAAATTTTATTTATTCATTTGCAAGCAGAAAGAGAGAGAGAGGAGACAGAGAATGGGTGCAGCAGGGCCTCCAGCCACTGCAAACAAACTCCAGACGCATGCCCCCCCTTGTGCATCTGGCTTACGTGGGTCCTGGGGAATCGAACCCGGGTCCTTTGGCTTTGCAGCAAGCGCCTTAACCTCTAAGCCATCTCTCCAGCCCCCAGCCCTATATTTTTATTTATTTATTTATTTGAGAGAGAGAGAGAGAAGCAAAGAGAGAGGAACACTGAGAGAGAGACAGAGAGAATGGGTACCCCAGGGCCTCCAGCCACTGCAAATGAACTCCAGACGCATGCGCCTCCTTGTGCATCTGGCTTACGTGGGTTCTGGGGAATCGAACCGGGATCCTTTGGAGGAGCAGGCAAAAGGCACACACTCGTAAAACCAAAAAAAAAAAAAAAAAACAAAAAACTAAAAACAAAATACAGTTTTCTTTAGTCTCGAGAAAATTCTCTTCCATTATAATTTTGAATTTTTCACTCTGTTTTCAACATTAGGGATGTCAATTATATGAACATTTCATCTTCCTTGTCTTATATTGATCTCAGTTTTGGGATTCTAGATATCTTATTTTCTCATTTTATTTTATTTATTTTATTTTATTTTATTTTATTTTATTTTATTTTATTTTATTTTATTTTATTTTATTTTATTTTATTTTATATTATTGGTTTTTTGAGGTAAGGTCTCACTCTGGCTCAGGCTGACCTGGAATTCACTACGTAGTCTCAGGGTGGCCTCGAACTCACGGCCATCCTCCTACCTCTGCCTCCCGAGTGCTGGGATTAATGGCGTGAGCGCCACCACGCCCGGCCAATTAGTGAATCTGCTGCTGGTGGACACTCCGCTTTTAATGAGTTCACACACTAAGTGAGTGTGCTTAGGGAGATGGTTTTGGGGTGCGGGGGGTTCCTACTTTCTCTGCTTGCAGTCAGGTATGGGGGGTATGCTTCAATTTCTCAAATTTGCTTGGAATTCCTTCTGCTGGGGAGAATGGCTTGACAGGAGGATGTGACTTGCAACAGAAGATCTTTTTAAAAAATTATTATTATTTTAATTATTATTTTTTATTGACAGTTTCTATACTTACATACAAAAAATATGCATGATATTTCCCTCCCTTCCCCCCATTCCCCTTCAGAACTCCAATCTCCATCATATCCCCTCCCTCTCTCCATTAGTCTCTCTTTTAATTTGATGACATCATCTTTTTCTTCTATTTTGAGGGTCTTGTGAAGGTATTGCTAGGCACTGCAAGGTCATGGATATTGAGGCCAATTTCTGTCTGGACAGTTGCATTGTAAGAGGTCATACCCTTCCTTTGGCTCTTCCATTCTATCTGCCCCTCTTCCGCAATAGTCCCTGAGCCTTGGAGGGTGTGACAGAGGTGTTTCAGTGCTGGGCACTCCTCCATCCCTTCTTCTCAGCACTATGTTGCCTTTTGGGTCATCCCAGTGGTCATCTCCATCTGAAAAGAGAAGCTTCTCTAACCAGAAGTGAGAGTAGCATTAATGTATGAATATAAACATTAATTGTAGTGCTTTCAGGGCAGCTTGGTGGGAATCATATTAAAAAAATATTTTATTTTCATTTCTTTTTTTTGTTGCTGTTGTTTTAATTTTTATTTACTTGAAAGAGAAAGACGGGGAGGGAGAGAAAAAGAACGGGTGCACGCCAGGGCCTCCAGGCACTGCAAATGAACTACAGATGTATGCACCTGGCTAACAGGGGTGCTGGGGAATTGAACCGGGGACCTTCACCTTAACCGCTAAGCCATCTCTCCAGCCCATTTCTTTTTTTTTAAAAAATATATATTTTATTATTTATTTATTTATTTGAGAGAAAGAGGCACACACAGAGAGAGAATGGGTGTGCCAGGGCCTCCAGCCACTGCAAACGAACTCCAGACGCATGTGCCCCCTCGTGCACCTGGCTTACACGGGTCCTGGGGAATCAAACCGGGATCCTTTGGCTTTGCAGGCAAACGCCTTCACTGCTAAGCCATCTCTCCAGACCCTCCCCTCCCCCTTTTCTTTGTTTTTTCAAGCTAGAGTCTCAGTCTGGTCCAGGCTGACCTGGAATTCACTATGTAGTCTCAGGGTGGCCTCAAACTCACGGCGATCCTCCTACCTCTGCCTCCTGAGTGCTGGGATGAAAGGTGTGCGCCACCACGCCCGGCTTATTTTCATTTCTTTATTTGAGAGCAGTGGGGGGAGAGAATGGGCACGCCAGGCCCTCCAGCCACTGCAAACAAACTCCAGATACATGCGCCACCACATGCATCTGGCTTACGTGGGACCTGGGGAGTCGAACCTGGGTCCTTAGGCTTCGCAGGCTAGTGCCTTAACCGCTAAGCCATCTCTGTCTGTCTCTCCAGGCCCAGAATAGCTTTTATTTTTCCTTATTGTCTCACCGTTTTCAACATGATTCCGCACACATTTATCTCATTGTAAGATTCAATTCACAGAGAAAGTCAACTGAAAATGCAGTTATTTTTATGATGTGAGATTTTCTGGTTATTTCCTCCCCCCCTCATCTATCTTTATCAGCAAACACTCTGTAGAACGACGAATCCAATGTTTATAAATATTTTAAGTGATGACAATTACTCAAGAGAAACAAACATTTCAGTCTTCCCGGCTCGTCACGATCGGAGAATCAAGGCAAGGTTTTCATGGTTTGTTTTATTTCTCATGTTCAAGATGTGTAGGTACGTAAATCAGAAATAGCCGGAACCGGAGAGATGGCGTAGCAATAAGGCGTTTGCCTGCAAAGCCCAAGGACTGGGCTGGAGAGATGACTTAGCGCGGTTAAACGCTTGCCTGTGAAGCCTAAGGACCCCGGTTCGAGGCTCGATTCTCCAGGACCCACGTAAGCCAGATGCACATGGTGGCACACGCATCTGGAGTTCGTTTGCAGTGGCTGGAGGCCCTGGCATGCCCATTCTCTCTCTCTCTACTTGCCTATTTCTGTATCTCTCTCTCTCTCAAATAAATAAATAATAAAATTAAAAAAAAAAGCCCAAGGACTCAGGTTCGATTCCCCAGGACCCACGTAAGCCAGCTGCACAAGGGGGTGCATGCGTCTGGGGTTCGTTTGCAGTGGCTGGAGGCCCTGGAGCACCCATTCTCTCTCTCTCTCTCTCTGCTTGCAAATAAGTAAAATTAAAAATATATATATTAAAAGTTTCCTAGGCTGGAGAGATGGATTAGTGGTTAAGGTGCATGCCTGCAAAGTCTAAGGTCCCCCGTTTGATTCTCCAGGTCCCGCATATGTACGCCAGATGCACATGGTGGCTCATGCATCTGGAGTTCTTTTGCAGCAGCTAGGGGCCCTGGCTTGCCCACTCTCACTCTCTCTCTTGTCTCTAATAAATAAATAAACAAACATAAAATCTTAAAAAAAATTTTTTTAAAGAGTTTGCTCATAGCTGGGTGTGGTGGCGCACGCCTTTAATCCCAGCACTCGGGAGGCAGAGGTAGGAGGATCGCCGTGAGTTCGAGGCCACCCTGAGACTACATAGTTAATTCCAGGTCAGCCTGGACGAGAGTGAGACCCTACCTCGAAAAACCAAAAAAAAAAAAAAAAAAAAGAGTTTGCTCATAAGCGGGGGGAAGACATGACTGGTATACATACATATCCATGCAAATTAACATCACACATAAATATTTGTATTTACAGGTATATTTATAGAACCGTTATTCATAATTTTTAAAACTATTCTTCTTATTAAAACCGGAAACAAACAGCAGATGCATGTGAAACTCTCCGTGCCCCTGGCTTTCCGTGGGTCCTGGGGAATCGAACCTGGGTCCTTTGGCTTTGCCAGCCAGAGCCTGAACCGCTGAGACATCTCTGCAGCCCTCTGCCAGAACTTGGAGGTGAGACAAGATGTCATTTCTGTGGGGGTCGTGGGAAAGGAAATCGGGCTACTTCCATTCAAGGAGATATCACTCAACAATAAATCCCAGCACCTGGGGGAGGCTGAGGTGGAAGGATACCGCTGTGAGTTCAAGGCCAGCCTGAGGCCGTAGAGCGAGTGAAATGGCAGCTTGGAAGATCCCCTGGGTACCTGGGCTTTGCAGGCAAGGGCCCTAACTGCTGAGCTACCTCTCCAGACCTTGAGCAAACTATTTTTAAAATATTTTATTTATTTATTTATTCATTCATTCATTTATATGTTTATTTATTTATTCATTCATTCATTCATTTATTTATTCATATGTTTATTTATTTATTTATTTATTTATTTATTTATTTATTTATTTATTGTTTAAAACTTTTATTTGAGGGTGACAGACAGACTGAGAGAGAAAGAGGCAGATAGAACGAGAATGGGCAGGTCAGGGCCTCCAGCCACTGCAAACCAAGTCCAGATGCATGCATGCGCCACTTTGCGCATCTGGCTTGCGTGGGGATTCCTGGGGAATCGAGCCTCGAACCGGGATCCTTAAGCTTCCCAGGCAAGTGCTTAACCGCTAAGCCATCTCTCCAGGGCCTGATTTATTTATTTATTTATTTATTTATTTATTTATTTATTTATTTATGTTAGTTTTTCAAGGTAGGGTCTCACTCTAGCTCAGGCTGACCTGGAATTCACTCTGTCGTCTCAGGCTGGCCTTGAATGCATGGTGATCCTCCTACCTCTGCCTCCCGAGTGCTGGGATTAAAGGCGTGCGCCAGCACGCCCGGCCTCTATTTATTTATTTATGAGAGAGAAAGAGGCAGAGAGAGAGAGAGAAAGAGAGGGAAGGAGGGAGAGAGAGAGAGAAAGGGCATGCCAGTGCCTCTAGCCACTGCAAACAAACTCCAGATGTATGCGCCCCCTTGTGCATCTGGCTTCCGTGGGTCCTGGGGAATCGAACCGGGATCCTTTGGCTTGACAGGCCAACGCCTTCACCGCTAAGCCATCTCTCCACACCTTGAGCAAACTTTTGAATTTTGAACTCCAATGCAAAACTCCACACACTCCCCTAGATGTAAGACCAGTCGTCGGCCGCATTTAAAGCTGTCATCTTGCCGGGCGTGGTGGCGCACGCCTTTAATCCCAGCACTCGGGAGGCAGACGTAGGAGGATCACTGTGAGTTCGAGGCCACCCTGAGACGACATAGTGAATTCCAGGTCAGCCTGGACCAGAGTGAGACCCTACCTCACAAAACCAAAAAATAAAAAAATAAAATAAAAAATAAAAAAAGCTGTCATCTTTCCTGGTCATGACATAATGTCATGACGAGATGTCTCTTCATCAGCAGATAATATGATATCCTTAGAGGGCTGTCATGTAATTTATTAACTGACATTAGCCATACGACCGTAAATTCATTATGATATTTCCCGTAATAATTCTCCATGGAATTTTTTTCTGCCAGTTCTACCAATGTCTGTTCTTTCTTTTATTATTTTTTTGAAAAAAATATATATTTTTTAAATTTTTTGTTGTTTATTTATTTTTGGAGAGACACAGAGAGAGAGAGAGAAAAATATATCTTTTTAATTTTTTTGTTGTTTATTTATTTTTGGAGAGAGACAGACAGAGAGGGAGAGTGAGACAGAGATGGGTGCGCCAGCAGTCTCTCAGGTGCTGCGAACGAACTCCAGATGCGTGCGCCCCCTTGTGGTCAAGTGCGGCATTGCGCCCTTGCCTCACTTTGCATCTGGCTAAACGTGGGACCTGGAGATTGGAACCTCTGGAGATTGGAACCGGCGTTCTTAGGCTTAGGAGGGAGGCGCCTTAGCCGCTAAGCCATCTCTCCAGCCTGAGATGTCTCTTCATCAGCACATAATATGATATCCTTAGAGGGCTGCCATACAATTTATTAACGTACATTAGCCATACGACCATAAATTCATTATGATATTTCCCGTAATTCTCCATGGAATTTTTTTCTGCCAGTTCTACCAATGTCTCTTCTTTCTTTTATTTTTTTTTAAAAATATATATCTTTTTAATTTTTTTGTTGTTTATTTATTTTTGGAGAGACACAGAGAGAGAGAGAAAAATATATATCTTTTTAATTTTTTTGTTGTTTATTTATTTTTGGAGAGAGACAGAGAGAGGGAGAGGGAGACAGATGGAGATGGGCGTGCCAGCAGTCTCTCAGCTGCTGCGAACGAACTCCAGATGCGTGCGCCCCCTTGTGGTCAAGTGTGGCATTGCGCCCTTGCGTCACTGCATCTGGCTAAACGTGGGACCTGGAGATTGGAACCGCTGGAGATTGAAACCAGTGTTCTTAGGCTTAGGAGGCAGGCGCCTTAACCGCTAAGCCAGCTCTCCAGCCCCAAAATATATTTTATTTATTTATTTATTTGAGAGAGAGAAAGAGGCAAGGCAGAGAGAGACAGAGAGAGAGAATGGGTGCTCACCAGGGCCTCCAGCTACTGCAAATGAACTCCAGATGCATGAGCCCCCTTGTGCATCTGGCTTACGTGGGTTCTGGGGAATCAAACCTGGGTCCTTTGGCTTTGCAGGCAAGCGCCTTCACCGCTAAGCCGTCTCTCCAGCCCTATTTCTCTCTCTCACACTTTTTTTTTTTTTGAGGTGGAGTCTCGCTGTAGCCCAGGCTGACCTGGAATTCACCATGTCATCTCAGGCTGGCCTCGAACTCACGGCAATCCTCCTACCTCTGCCTCCTGAGTGCTGGTATGAAAGGCGTGCACCACCACACCTGGCTTCTTGTTGGTTTTTAAAAGCTCTTTGTATGTATTTGATCAATATAGACAAGTTATAGGTGCAGAGAGCTAGCGCCTACATAACTGTGTGCATTTTGTTTAGAGTAATAGCAAGCTTTTATTTGGGTAGTGAATAATCTGAGTACTTTATTTATTTATTTTATTTTTTGCCTAAAACACTGTGTAGCAGACAGCTTCCGGTTTGCTGAGATGAACTTCCAGACCAGGCACAGTTATGGAGGAAGGGATATTATTTATTGAAGCTTACAGATCCAGGGGAAGTTCCATAAAGGCAGGAGAAGCGCCCTGCTCTCACAAGGCCAGGCAGAGAGAGCAAAAGCCAACCAGCCATCACAGCACACAGAGCAAAAACTGCTGCCAAAAGGTCACACAGCACACTTCAGGAACTCCTGCTAGGCACATTTGCATATCTTTACAATGGAATCTCAAACCATCACCACACCTTAAGACCGGCCCCCAGTGACATTGCCTCCAGCAAGGTGATTGCAGATGCAAACTATAACTAATAAAACATTGAATATATTGGGGGACATATATTCAAACTACCACAGGGGGGCAGAGACGGGAGGATCCCTGGGGACTGCTGGCTGCAGAGTCTAACCGACTTCTCAAGCCGTAGGTTCAGGCGAGAGACGCTGCCACAATAAATAGGGCGGAGAGCAGTGGACCAAGGTGCCCAGTGTCCACTTCTGGCCTCTGCACATAGGCGCAGGTGGGGGTACGCACGCCCTACCTACAAATGCAATGTGCGCGCGCACACACACACACACACACACACACACACACACACACACACACACACACACAACGCAGGCTGTCTTGCACGTCACCCACTCTTGGATCCTTTGGATCATTTGCTGATAACTTACAATATATAAAATCGTCGAAAGACTTTTGAATCGGCGGGGAGGGCCGGAGAGAGACGGCTCAGCGGTGAAGGCGCTTTGCCTTCAAAGCCTAAGGACCCAGGTTCGAATCCCCGGGCCGCACGTCAGCCAGGTGCACAAGGGGGCGCACGCGTCTGGAGTTTTGTTTGCAGCGGCTGGAGGCCCTGGTGTGTGCCCATTCTCTCTCTATCTGCCTCTTCCCCTCTCTCTCAAATAAATAAATATATAAATAATATATATATCTTTTGAGGTAGAGTTTCACTCTAGCCCAGGTTGACCTGGAATTCACTATGTCGTCTCAGGGTGGCCTTGAACTCATGGTGATCCTCCTACCTCTGCCTCCTAAGTGCTGGGATTAAAGGCGTGCACCACCATGCCCTGAAATAAATAAATAAATAAATAAATAAATAAATAAATAGATATATATATTAATAAATATAAATAAATATAAATAAATATATATAAATAAATTTATATTAATAAATATAAATAAATAAATTATATATATATATAATTTTTTTATTTTTATTTTATTTTATTTTATTTTTAATTTTTTTTAAATAAAAGTTTACTTTGGACTGGAGCGATGCCTTAACGGTTAAGGCACTTGCCTGCAAAGCCCAAGGACCCCGGTTCGACTCTCCATGTCCCAGGTAAGGCAGACACACAAGGTGACACCTGCGCAAGGTCGCATATGCGCAGAAGACGGCACAGCGTTTGGAGTTTGACCGCACGCGCCCCCTTGTGCATCTGGGCTTACGTGGGTCCTGGAGAGTCGAACCAAGATCCTTTGACTTTGCAGGAGAGCGCCTTAACCACTAAGCCATCTCTCCAGCCCGGGGGGGGGGGAGTGGAAACAAATAAAAAACAACATTTTTTTAAAGCTTACTTTGGAAGACTTTACATTTCCTCCCTCACCCAAACCCACATAAATTTTAGGCATGGAGGTGCACACCTTTAATCCCAGCACTTTGGGAAGCTAAGAGGCTGGAGGAGAGAGTTCAAGTTCAACCTGAGCCTCAGAGCGAGCTCCAGGGTCAGCCCGGGCTACAGTGAAATCCGGCCTCACAATAAATAAATAAATAAATAAATAAATAAATAAATAAATAAATAAATAAATAAATAAATAAATATTTATTTAAATAAATAAATAAATAAATAAATATATAAAAATTATATATTATATATAAAATATATATATTATTATATTATATATTATATAAAGTCATATGATATTTAGGCATAGTGTTGAACAATTGAACAATTGTGGCTGCTTCAAGCAAGAATTATTTGTTTTGCTCTCACAGATCCTCTGCGTCTCTTTACACGTTACTCCTGCAGGAACCTTGTTCTCTCATTAAAATTTAAAGACTTTAAAGAGCAGGCCGATTTAGGCTTTGTCTATAGAATCTGTGCATTCACTTCTTGTCTGGACTTTGGCTATTTTTATTTTATTTGTTTATTTATTTATTTATTTTTAATTTTTCGAGGTAGAGTCTCACTCTGGCCCAGGCTGACCTGGAATTAACTACGTAGTCTCAGGGTGGCCACGAACTCAAGGCGATCCTCCTGCCTCTGCCTCCTGAGTGCTGGGATTAAAGGCGTGCGCCACCACCACATCATTTTTTTTTTTTTTTTTGCAGACAGCAATCTGTACTAAAAATAAGCCGGGCGTGGTGGCGCACGCCTTTAATCCCAGCACTGGTGGAGGCAGAGGTAGGAGGATCACCAAGAGTTTGAGGCCACCCTGAGACTGCATAGTGAATTCCAGGTCAGCCTGGACCAGAGTGAGACCCTACCTTGAAAAACCAAAAAAAAAAAAAAATGATGTTATTAATGTCATCATTTATTCCTCAGGGTGTCTGTATTTGGGCTTTGTAAAGTAATGCCGAGGAAGCCAGGAGTCGGGGTGGTGGCGCACGCCTTGAATCCCAGCGGCACTCGGGTGGCAGCAGAGGTAGGAAGAGCGTTGGCCGTGGGTTCGAGGCCACCCTGAGACGACAGAGTGAATTCCAGGTCAGCCTGGGCTAGAGTGAGACCCTACCTTGGAAAAATAAAAAAAAGAAAGAAAGAAAGAGAGAGAGAAAGAGAGAGAGAAAGAGGCACAGAGAGAGAGAGAGAGAGAGAGAGAGAGAATGGGTGCACCAGGGCCTCCAGCCACTGCAAACTAACTCCAGAACTGCCAGCATTTTTATTTTATTTTATTTTATTTTATTTTATTTTTATTTTATTTTATTTTTTTTATTTTATTATTTTTTATTTTTTATTTTTTATTTTATTATTTTATTTTTTTATTTTATTTTATTTTATTTTATTTTATTTTATTTATTTGAGAGAGAGAGAATGAGAACCAGGGCCTCCAGTCGCAAAAACAAACTCCAGATGCATGCACCCCCTTGTGCATCTGGGTTACGTGGGTCCTGGGGAATCGAACCCGGGTTCTTAGGCAGCAAACGTCTTAACCACTAAACCATCTCTCCAGCCCTAAATATATATATGTTATTTCTAGAGAGAGAGGCAGATTGTGCACTGCAAACAAACTCCACGTGGGTCATCTGGGGGTCCTGGGGAACGAACCTGGGTCCTTAGGCTTTGCAGGCAAGAGCTTAACTGCTAAGCCATCTCTCCAGCCCCACTTTTATTTTCATTTGCTTTTTATAAAAACATTTTTTCAAATTTTTGTTTATTTATTTACTTGAGAAAGCGAGAGAGAAAGAGGCAGAAAGAGAGAGAGAGAGAGAGAGAGAATGGGCATGCCAGGGCCCCTAGCCACTGCAAACACACTCCAGATGCATGCACCCCCTTGTGCATGTGGCTTTAGGTGGGTCCTGGGGAGTCGAACCTGGGTCCTTTGGCTTTGCAGGCAAATGCCTTCACCGCTAAGCCATCTCTCCAGCCTCCCCTTTTAAAGTTTTTTTTCAATATGAAATTAATGACACTTCATTGGCTGATAGGGCATGAACTCTCCTCCAAACACATTTGGGTATGATGATTGGAAAATCTGTGGGATATTTTCTGATGCCCACCCCTTTGGCGTAATACAGGAAGTTCATTTGGAAATTTAAGAAATTAGGGTGATAATCATTCATTCTTTTTTTTTTTTAATAAATTTTTTAAAATTTATTATTTTATTTTTATTTTTTGGAGAGAGACACAGAGAGAGAGAGAGAGAGAGGGAGAGGGAGAGGGAGACAGATAGAGAGATGGGCGCGCCAGCAGTCTCTCACCTGCTGCGAACGAAATCCACATGCGTGCGTCCCCTTGTGGTCGAGTGCAGCATTGCGCCCTTGCGTCACTTTGCATCTGGCTAAACGTGGGACCTGGAGATTGGAACCAGCGTTCTTAGGCTTAGGAGGCAGGCGCCTGAACCACTAAGCCATCTCTCCAGCCCTCATTATTTTATTTTATTTTATTTTATTTTATTTTATTTTATTTTATTTTATTTTATTTTATTTTATTTTATTTTATTTTATTTATTTTATATTTTATTTTATATTTTATTTTATTTTATTTTATTTTATTTTATTTTATTTTATTTTATTTTATTTTATTTTATTTTATTTTTTAAATTCATTTTGAAAGCCGGGCACGGAGGCCCAAGCCTTGAATCCCAGCACTCGGGAGGCAAAGGTGGGAGGATCGTGTAAGTTCAAGGCCACCCTGAGACGACATAGTGAATTCCAGGTTAACCTGAGCTAGAGTGAAACCCTACCTTGTAAGGAAAAAAAAAAAAAAAGTGATTTTTGAGGGCTGCAGGGATGGCTTAGTCATTAAGGCACTTGCCCATAAAGCCAAGCAGCCCTGGTTCGATTCCCCAGGACCCATGTTAGCTGTGTGCACAAAGTGGCTCATGCATCTGGAGTTTGTTTGCAAGGTAGCTGGAGACCCTGGTGTGTGTTTTCTTTCTTTCTCTCCCACCCCACCCTCTCTCTCAGCCTCTTTCTCTCTCTCAAATAAATAAGTAAATAAATAACATATTTTTTTAAAAATTCATTTTAAGCCGGGCATGGTGGCGCACGCCTTTAATCCCAGCACTCGGGAGGCAGAGGTAGGAGGATCGCCGTGAGTTCAAGGCCACCCTGAGACTACATAGTGAATTCCAGGTCAGCCTGGGCCAGAGTGAGACCCTACCTCGAAAAACCAAAAAAAAAAAAAAAAAAATCATTTTATAAAACATAAATGTCATTTTTGTTATCCTGTAACTCAACTCAGAATTATTATTATTTACACGACTGCAGGCCATGGGCAAATACATGCAGAAGTTGGGTTTTTGAACTGCTATTTTATTTTATGCAGTATTTTCCACCTATTGATCTTATCGAGGGGATTAAACTGTAAGCTTCGAAATATCTCTGCTAGGTAGTTTAAAATGTCTCTTCAATTCACATATATTTTTTTTCTTATTCTTCTTATAATAAGTTATGGGTGGATAAAATTGGATTTTTGATAAGAATATCATTTTCACAAGTTAAATTGAATCAGAGGGATTGACAATTTATTCTCGGGGGCTTGGATGGACACAGGTGTCTTCAACTGGCATGTTGAAAGCTTTCCTGTGCCATTGTTAAGAGAAGAAAAATGAAAATAAATGATCGTTTCTCCCATACTGCACGTCGATTTAGGGCAGCTCTAGATCTCAGAGTTTGTCACCAAAACCTGGAAGATAGAAAGCTGCAATCAAGGCGTATACCTTTAGTCCCAGACCCCGAGAGGCAACGGGGGGGGGGGGGAGCAGGAATGGCCGTGAGTTCCAGGTCAGCCTGGGCTAGAGCGAGACCCTACGTTGGAAAAACAAAAATAAAAAAAAAATGGGGCTGGAGAGATGGCTCAGTGGTTAAACGCTTGCCTGTGAAGCCTAAGGACCCCGGTTCGATTCCCCAGGACCCACGTTAGCCAGACGCACAAGGGGGCGTATGCATCTGGAGTTCGTTTGCAGCGGCTGGAGGCCCTGGCGTGCCCATTCTCTCTCTCTCTCAAATAAATAAAATAAAATAAAATAAAATAAAATAAAATAAAATAAAATAAAATTAAATTAAATTAAATTAAATTAAAAAATAAAAATGCACAAGGTGGCACATGCATCTGGAGTTCGTTTGTAGCGGCTGGAGGCCCTCGTGTGCCCATTCTCTCTCTCTCTCTCAAATAAATAAAATAAAATAATAAAATAAAATAAAATAAAAATGCACAAGGTGGCACATGCATCTGGAGTTAGTTTGCAGCGGCTGGAGGCCCTGGCGTGCCCATTCTCTCTCTCTCTCAAATAAATAAAATAATAAAATAAAATAAAATAAAATAAAATAAAATAAAATAAAAATGCACAAGGTGGCACATGCATCTGGAGTTTGTTTGCAGTGGCTGGAGGCCCTGGCGTGCCCATTCTCTCTCTCTCTCTCTCAAATAAATAAAATAATAAAATAAAATAAAATAAAAATGCACAAGGTGGCACATGCATCTGGAGTTTGTTTTCAGCAGCTGGAGGCCATGGTGTGCCCATTCTCTCTCTCTCTCAAATAAATAAAATAAAATAAAATAAAATAAAATAAAAAAAATAAAATAAAAATGCACAAGGTGGCACATGCATCTGGAGTTCGTTTGCAGTGGCTGGAGGCCCTGGTGTGCCCATTCTCTCTCCCTCTCTCTCTCTCTCTCTCAAATAAATAAAATAATAAAATAAAATAAAATAAAAATGCACAAGGTGGCACATGCATCTGGAGTTTGTTTGCAGCGGCTGGAGGCCCTGGCGTGCCCATTCTCTCTCCTCTCTCTCTCAAATAAATAAAATGAAATAATAAAATAAAATAAAATAAAATAAAAATGCACAAGGTGGTACATGCATCTGGAGTTCGTTTGCAGCGGCTGGAGGCCCTGGTGTGCCCATTCTCTCTCTCTCCTCAAATAAATAAAATAAAAAAATAAAATAAAAATAAAATAAAATAAAATAAAATAAAATAAAATAAAATAAAATAAAATAAAATAAAAATGCACAAGGTGGTACATGCATCTGGAGTTCGTTTGCAGCAGCTGGAGGCCCTGGTGTGCCCATTCTCTCTCTCTCTCTCCAAATAAAAAATAAAATAAAATAAAATAAAATAAAATAAAATAAAATAAAATAAAATAAAAAATAAAATAAAAAAATAAAAATGCACAAGGTGGTACATGCATCTTGAGTTCGTTTGCAGCGGCTGGAGGCCCTGGTGTGCCCATTCTCTCTCTCTCTCTCTCTCAAATAAATAAAATAAAAAATAAAATAAAATAATAAAATAAAATAAAAATGCACAAGGTGGCACATGCATCTGGAGTTCATTTGCACAAGGTGGCACATGCATCTGGAGTTCTGTTTGCAGTGGCTGGAGGCCCTGGTGTGCCCATTCTCTCCCTCTCTCTCTCAAATAAATATAAATAAAATAATAAAATAAAATAAAAATAAAATAAAAAAAATGCACAAGGTGGCACATGCATCTGGAGTTCGTTTGCAGCGGCTGGAGGCCCTGGTGTGCCATTCATCTCTCTCTCTCTCAAATCAAATAAATAAAATAATAAAATAAAATAAAAATGCACAAGGTGGCACATGCATCTGAGTTCGTTTGCAGCGGCTGGAGGCCCTGGTGTGCCCATTCTCTCTCTCTCTCTCTCTCTCTCTCTCTCTCGGAGGCCCTGGTGCGTCTCTTTTCTCTTTCTGTCTGTCTGTCTGTTGCTCACATAATTAAATAAAAATAAAACAAAAAAAAAAAATTAAAAAAATCAAAGTATGAAATTCATAACTGGTGATAATGTAGGTGTCAATCATTCAGGAGAATTTATTTAAACTGAAATGTCAACTTAAAGAAGAAGATTCATCTCTCTCTGCTTCCCTGACTCATTGTGAGGCCCTGTGACCAAATAAAATAAAATAAAAAATAAAATAAAATAAAATAAAATAAAAAATAAAATAAAATAAAAATGCACTGGTGCCCTAAGGGGGCCACGCTCTCAAATAAATAAAATAAAATAATAAAATAAAATAAAATAAAATAAAATAAAATGATAGTGTGTGTCTCCCCAGCTGGCGAGGCCCAAAACTCATGCTTTCTTCCCCAAATAAATAAAAAACAAATAAAATAAAATAAAATAAAATAAAATAAAAATGCACAAGGTGGCACATGAGATTAACAGTAAAATAAAATAAAATAAAAATGCGAAGGTGGCACATGCATCTGAGATGTTAATAAATTATTTTAATATTGACTTAGCTTTCTTAGAAGCCACCCAAATAAATAAAATAAAATAATAAGATAAAATAAAAATGCACAGGGGCTGGAGAGATGGCCCAGTGGTTAAGGCACTTGCTTGCAAACCCTAAGGACCCAGGTTCGATTCCCGGTGCCCACTCTCAAAAGCCAGATGCAAAAAGGCGGTGTGTGGAGCGTCTGGAGTGCCCATTCTCTCCTCTCTCTCTCAAATAAATTAAAATTAAAATTTTTTTTTAAAAAGAATGAATACAGGGCTGAGAGCTGGCTAAAATAAAAGCGGTGAAGGCGCTGGGCTGCAAAGCCAAAGGACCCAGGTTGCCGATTCCCCTCTCTCAAATAAATACAATAAAATAATAAAATAAAATAAATCCAGATGCACAAGGGGCACATGCATCTGGAGTTTGTTTGCAGCGGTGGCTGGAGGCCCTGGTGTGCCCATTCTCTCTCTCTCTCTCAAATAAAATAAAATAAAATAAAATAAAATAAAATAAAATAAAATAAAATAATGCACAAGGAGGCATTTTAAACTGAAATCAACTTAAAAAGGAGTTCTGCTTCCTGACTCAGTGGCTGGAGGACCTGGTGTGTCCCATTCGAGCCAAAACTCTCTCTCTCAAAAATAAATAAATTAAAACAAAACAAAATAAAATAAAAATAAAATAAAATAAAATAATGCTTGCAAACCCCAAGGACCCAGGTTCGATTCCTCGTGCCACATGCCATTGGAGTGCGTCTGGAGTTTTTTTTTTTTTTTTTTTAAAGAATTGCAGGGTGGCTGGAGGACCTGCAAAGCCAAAGGACCCAGGTGTGCCCATCCAGATCTCTGCATCTCTCCTGGCTGGAGGCCCAAATAAAATAAATAAAAATAAAATAAAATAAAATAAAATAAAATAAAATAAAATAATGCACAAGGGGGCGCATACATCGGGAGTTCGTTTGCAGTGGCTGGAGGCCCTGGTGCACCCATTCTCTCTCTCTTTCCTTATATTTCTCTCTCTCTCTCATAAATAAATAAAACATAAATAAAATATATTAACCATTTTTTTCTTTTTGTACCTTAAGCTTAATTTTATTTGTTTCTGACATTTTTTTGGCATATATGAATTATAAAAAGCGGTGGGTTTCAAAGGGTGTTTACAGATTTTAGCGTTATCATATTCTTTTCTCGCCCTTTTCCCATCGCTACTTGTCAAGTTCTTCTTTTCGAATAATCCTTATTGTATTTTTTTTTCCCCCAGGTAGGGTCTCGCTCTAGCCCAGGCTGACCTGGAATTCACTATATAGTCTCAGGGTGGCCTTGAACTCATGGTGATCCTCCTACCTCTGCCTCCCGAGTGCTGGGATGAAAGGCGTGCGCCACCACGAGCGACCCTCACTCTATTTTTGCGCCTCATATGCATGTCATATGTGTATGTATGTATATGCTTTTTTTTTTTTTTTTTTTTTTTAAAAAATTCATCCATTTATTTATTTCTTGGAGACAGAGAGAGAATGAGGCAGATAAAGAGAGAGCTTTGTTTAGCATTTTTTAAATATACTTATTTTATTTATTTATTTATTTATTTATTTATTTATTTATTTATTGTTGAGATAGAGAAAGTCAGAGAGAGAGAGAAAGAGAATGGGCACGCCAGGGCCTCCAGCCACTGCAAACGAACTCTAGACGCATGCTCCCCCTTGTGCATCTGGCTTTACATGGGTCCTGGGGAATCGAACCTGGGTCCTTAACTGCTAAGCCATCCCTCCAGCCCATGGCCCTGGAATTCACTCTGTAGTCTCAGGGTGGCCTCGAACTCACGGCCATCCTCCTACCTCTGCCTCCCGAGTGCTGGGATGAAAGGCGTGCGCCACCACGAGCGGCCCTCATTCTATTTTTGCGCCTCATATGCATGTCATATGTGTATGCTTTTTTTCTCTTTTTTGTATGTATATGAAGTGGATTTTTTTCTCTTTTTTTTTAAAAAATTCATTCATTTATTTATTTCTTTGAGACAGAGAGAGAAAGAGGCAGATAAAGAGAGAGCTTTGTTTAGCTTTTTAAAAAAATATTTTTTATATATATTTTTATATATGTGTATGTATGTATACTTTTTCTTTTAAAAAAAAATTCATTCATTTATTTATTTCTTGGAGACCCCTTGTGCATCTAAAATACTTATTTTTATTTATTTATTTATTTATTATTGTTGAGATAGAGGTCCTGCATCTGGGAATCCTGGGGAACCTGGGTCCTTATACTGCTAAGCCATCCCTCCAGCCCATGGCCCTGGAATTCACTCTGTAGTCCCAGGGTGGCCTCGAACTCACGGCCATCCTCCTACCTCTGCCTCCCGACTGCTGGGATGAAAGGCGTGCACCACCATGCCCGGCCTCTATGTGTTCTTATTCATGTGTGCAGATAAGAGAAACATTTTTGCATAGCCAGAGGTCTAGAGCATTGAAACAGATTCTAATTCATTTGTGTAAAGATTTAGAAACTAGGGGGCTGGAGAGATGGTCCTTAAGCAGTTGATGGCCCTGAATTTGTCCCAGGGTGGCAAAGCCATCCTCCTACCTCTGGACCCAGGTTCGATTCCCCAGGGCCCACAGGGTAGGAAAAGCCAGATGCACAAAGTGGTGCATGTGTCTGAGTTGCGTTTGCAGCGGCTGGAGGCCCTGGTGTGCCCATTCTCTCTCTCTCTAATAAATAATAATAATAATACAATTACACACACACACACACACACACACACACACACCTGGAATTCACTCTGTAGTCTCAGGGTGGCATCGAACTCATGGTGATCCTCCTACCTCTGCCACCCCGAGTGCTGGGATTAAAGGCGTGCGCCACCACGCCTGGCTTTTTAAATAAAATATTTAATAGAAAAAAATAAGATTTAGAAAGTAAACCAGAAGGGTAGCTTTCCTTTTGGTATGTGAAGTGTTTGGATCCGTGCCGCAGGGCACGGGTGTAGAACTCAAACCCGCAAGGCCTCACAACTTAATGTCATACCATCATCATTTTTTTGTGAATATTTTAATTTATTTATTTGAGAGAGAGAGAGAGAGAGAATAGATGGGCTGGGGCCTCCAGCCACCGCAAACTCCAGACGCATGCAACCACCTTGTGCATCTGCCTTACAGGGGTGCCAGGGAATCGAACCTGGGTCCTCAGCCTTTGCAGGCAAACGCCTTAACCACTAAGCCATCTCTTCAGGACCCTCCCCGCAAAGTATGTATGTGTGTGTGTATATAAAAATGATTTTATTTATATTTATTTATTAGGGACACAGAGAGAAAGAGTGAACGGGCACACCAGGGCCTCCAGCTACTGCAAACAAACTCCAGACGCATGCGCCCCCTTGTGCATCTGGCTGACGTGGGACCCGGAGAATCGAACCGGGGTCCCTGGGCTTGGCAGGCACGTGCCTTAACCGCTAAGCCATCTCTGCAGCCCCACAGTATATTTTGAAGGAAACAAAATACTTCTCAAAATGGACCTCGTGTGGTTGTGGGGAGGCCCAGGTGGACAGCATGATGCCCCGCAATGTCTGCCGAGCCCCTGTGAGCAAACATTGCATTTTCTCTCTCACCGCAGACCCTGCATCCACCCCTCGGCCCCAAGCCCGAGTCACGCTCTGCTGTTGGTTTAATCAGCCATACGCAAAGCAAATCACCACCTGCAATTTCTCCTAATTTGCTCTCTGCTCAAGACTTCACGGATAAGAGGATCTTTTGCAAAATAATGCCCCCCTGTTCACCTAACAGTCTGTCTAGCAAAATCTCCCTCATGGGTGACCATCTTTGCATCCTAGGACACGGTGCATTTGGGGTTTAGATACACAGGGAATTAAACTTTTTTTTTCTTCTTCTTCTTTATCATTTTATTTGTGTGGAAGAATAAATAGGGTTTCTATTTATCTCAGAAATGACAGTGGCTGCCTTTCAGAGGTAAGCACGAAAAGCAAAAACAAAAAAAAAGAAAAAGAAAAAAAACACCAGCCTGTTAAGATTTAATTCGTGTTGTGCCAGGCCTTCAGAGTTCCGTGACCTTCTCGATGTCATTTGGTTAAGAGGTACTCAGGAAACGAGGTGGCCTTCGCCTCCGAGGATTCTGTACTTTCTGAAATGTCAGTGTGCAGGGACAGAGGCTCGCTAATCACCGAACTCTCCCTGCTCTTTAAAAAAAAAAAAATTATATTTTATTTATTTATTTGAGAGAAAAAAGCAGACAGAAAGAGAGAGAAAGGGAGAGAATGGGCACGCCAGGGCCTCCAGCCAGTGCAAACGAACTCCAGATGCGTGCGCCCCCTTCTGCATCTGGCTTACGTGGGTCCTGGGGAGTTGAACTGAGGTCCTTTGGCTTTGCAGGCAAATGCCCTAACCGCTAAGCCATCTCTCCATCCCCCTCCCTGCACTTAAAAAAAATATTTTATTTAGGCCTGCAGACATGGTTTAGTGGTTAAGCGCTTGCCTGTGAAGCCTAAGGACCCGGTTTGAGGCTTGATCCCCCAGGACCCATGTGAGCCAGATGCAAAGGGGCGCATGCATCTGGAGTTCGTTTGCAGCGGCTGGAGGCCCTGGTGCGCCCATTCTCTCTCTATCTGCCTCTTTCTCTCTCTCTCTCTTTCTCTGTCGCTCTCAAATAAATAAATAAAAATAAACAAAAAGAATAAATAAAATATTTTATTTATTTATGAGAGACAGAGAGAGAATGGCTTTGCAGGCAGGTGCCTTAACCACTGAGCCATCTCCAGCCCAATTTATTTTTTAAAATATATTTTATTTATTTATTTGAGAGAGAAGGAGAGAATGGGTGCACCAGGGCCTCCAGCCGCTGCAAATGAACTCCAGACGCATGCACCCAATTTATTTTTAAAATATATTTTATTTATTTATTTGTGCGTCTGGCTAACATGGGTCCTGGGGAATCGAACCTGGGTCCTTGGCTTTGCAGGCAGGTGCCTTAACCACTGAGCCATCTCCAGCCCAATTTATTTTTTAAAATATATTTTATTTATTTATTTGAGAGAGAGGGAGAGAATGGGTGCACCAGGGCCTCCAGCCGCTGCAAATGAACTCCAGACGCATGCACCCCCTTGTGCGTCTGGCTAACGTGGGTCCTGGGGAATCGAACCTGGGTCCTTTGGCTTTGCAGGCAGGTGCCTTAACCACTGAGCCATCGCCAGCCCAATTTATTTTTTTAAATATATTTTATTTATTTATTTGAGAGACAGGGAGAGAATGGGTGCACCAGGGGCTCCAGCCGCTGCAAATGAACTCCAGACGCATGCACCCCTTGTGCATCTGGCTAACATGGGTCCTGGGGAATCGAACAATTTATTTTATTTTTTTATTTTCATTTATTTATTTATTTTTTTGGTCCTTTGGCTTTGCAGGCAAACGCCTTAACCACTGAGCCATCTCCAGCCTTGAATTTATTTTTTAAAATATATTTTATTTATTTATTTGAGAGAGAAGGAGAGAATGGTGCACCAGGGCCTCCAGCCGCTGCAAATGAACTGGGCCCAGACGCATGCACCCCTTATGCGTCTGGCTAACGTGGGTCCTGGGGATTTTGAACCTGGGTCCTTTGGCTTTGCAGGCAGGTGCCTTAACCACTGAGCCATCTCCAGCCCAATTTATTTTTTTAAAATATATTTTATTTATTTATTTGAGAGAGAAGGAGAGAATGGGTGCACCAGGGCCTCCAGCCGCTGCAAATGAACTCCAGACGCATGCACCCCCTTGTGCGTCTGGCTAACGTGGGTCCTGGGGAATCGAACCTGGGTCCTTTGGCTTTGCAGGCAGGTGCCTTAACCGCTAAGCCATCTCTCCAGCCCTGTGGCTTCCCTTTCCATCGTCACTGGGTACTGTTTGCTCAAGTTAGACTTCTCTTAGGGTCAGCGACAGAGAAGAGAATGTGGGGGTGGGAAGGACCCAGGAAAACTGAATCGTTCTGGAAGTAGGGTTAAGTGCAACCTTCACAGTATCACCCTTGGCCCCGGACAATGGCCTTAAGGAGGCTGGCAAGGTGCACCACCATGCCCAGCTAGTTTAATTTTTATTTATATATTTATTTTGAGAGAGAGAGAAAGAGGGAGAGAAAGGTCTACAAGGACGAGGGTTTTTCGGCTTAGCTTCAGCTTGTTTTCTCAGTGAGCTTGCAGCCCCAGCATGGAGGAGTCTTTAGCAATAGGGTCTTACCATGTATGGAAATAACTTCTTTTTTAAAAAAAGAAAAATTAAAATTAAAATATCTTATTTACCCAGGTGTGGTGGCACGTGTCTTTAATCCCAGCACTCGGGAGGCAGGGGTAGGAGGATTGCTTTGAGCTCAAGGCTAGCCTGAGAGTTAAAGAGTGAATTCTAGGTCAGCCTGAGTTAGAGCGAGACCCTACTTTGAAAAACCAAATAAATAAATAAGTAAATACATGAATAAATAAATAAATAAGTAAAATGAAGAGGGAGAGTGACACTGTATCTTGAAAACCCATATATACATGTATAATTATATATACAGACATAATTATAAATATATGTATATGTATATATATATATATGTATATGTGTGTATATATCTCTATCTATATCTATGTATATGTATATGTATATGTATATATATCTGTATATATAATTTGCAAGCAGAGAGACAGACAGAAAAGATACAGAAAGTTAGAGACAGAATATGGGTGCACCAGGGCCTCCAGCCACTGCAAACAAACTCCAGATGCATGTGCCCCCTTGTGCATCTGGCTTTACGTGGGTCCTGGGGATTTGAACCCGGGTCCTTAGGCTTTGCAGGCAAGCACCTTCATTGCTAAGCCATCTCTCCAGCCCTAGTTTTCATTTTCATTTTATTTTTAAAATATTCATTTAATTTATTTATTTGAGGGAGGGAGAGAATGGGGGCACCAGGGCCTCCAGCCACTGCAAACAAACTCCAGACGCATGCACCTCCTTGTGCATCTGGCTTTACGTGGGTCCTGGGGACTCAAACCCGGGTCCTTCGGCTTCCCAGGCAAATGCCTTCACCACTGAGCTATGTCTCCAGTCCCAAAAAGTGATTTAAAAAAATTTTTATTTTGGTTTCCAAGGTCGGGTCTCGCTCTAGCCCGGGCTGACCTGGAATTCTCTCTGTCGTCTCAGGGTGGCCTTGAACTCACGGCCACGATCCTCTTCCCTCTGCCTCCTGAGTGCTGCTGGGATGAAAGGCGTGAGCACCACCATGTCTGGCCCAAGAAATTACATATATATATATATATACATATATATATGTATATATATATATATATATATATGATGTGTTTTAATTTCTCTGCTCCTTAGATATGCAGTCGTATGCTCATTCAAATCCTGGCTCACAGCTTCATCCTGGGGAAGGCTTGACAGCTGATCCAGTGGGATCCAGTGGGATCTGCTCACACTCCGAGCACAGATCCTGGATCACATCGTGTGTGGCAGGGTTGTCATCCTTGGTAACACACCCTTCCAGGGAACCCCCCCCCCCGCTATCTGCAGCCACGCATAATCCCCCAAAGCATCTTCCGCCTCCCAACGCTGTGACAGCAGCAGAGGACCAAGTTTTCAAATACAGGGGACTCTGGGTGGGTGGTGGTGGTGGGGGCATTTCCCATTGCAACGAGGGCATGCGCTGATTCAAGCGGGTGCACACGGTCCTCCTTAGGCTCATGAGGCATGGGCCTTAACCGCTAAGCCATCTCTGCAGCCTTTTTTAATTTATATTTTGGGAGAAAGAGGCAGAGGGAGAGAGAGAAGGGTGCACCAGGGCCTCCAGCCACTGCAAAAAGAACTCCAGATGCATGCACCCCTTGTGCATCTGGCTTATGGGTCCTGGGGAATCGAACCAGGGTCCTTTGGCTTTGCAGGCAAACGCCTTAACCCCTAAACCATCCCTCCAGCCCCATCTTTAGTGTTTTATTGTAAAGTAATTGCAGGTGTCCTCTGAGTTGCTAAAATAAGAGTTCCCCTCACATCACTTTGTGTTATATATATATATGGTGTGTGTGTGTGTGTGTGTGTGTGTGTGTGATTCTGCTTCTTTTTTTTTTTTTTTTTTTTTTGGTTTATTTGAGGTAGGGTCTCGCTTTAGCCCAGGCTGACCTGGATGGTCTCGAACTCATGGCTACGATCCTGCTGGGATTAAAGGCATGAGCACCGCCCCTCCACGCCCGGCTCAGCTACCGATTTTATTGAGCTCCCCAGCCACCCATCACTGTGATCCTCCTGTCTCCACTCCCCTCAGCAATGAGATCTTACATGGGGGGGGATGGGGATTTGAACCCAGGCCCTCACACGCTTGTGAACGTTGTCTGCCATCGTAGCAAACTGATAAAAGCCGGAATCATCATTCATACTGTCAGCAACATTAGTACAGAGCTACTTAGTAAGTTTTTTATTTTATTTTATTTTATTTTATTTTATTTTATTTTATTTTATTTTATTTTATTTTTTCTCTAAGTATTTTATTTATTTATTTATTTATTTGAGAGAGAGAGTGAGAGAGAATGGGCATGCCGGGGCCTCTAACCACTGCAAACCAACTCCAGACTCATGGGCCCCCTTGTGCGTCTGGCTTTACGTGGGTCCTGGGGAATCGAACCCGGGTCTTGCAAACAAGTGCCTTAACAGCTAAGCCATCTCTCCAGCCCTGAGTTGGTCTTTTAAAAAGATTTATTTATTTATTTATTTATTTGAGACAGAGAGGGAGAGTGGGCACACCAGGGCCTCCAGCCACTGCAAAGGAACTCCAGACGCATGCGCCACCTTGCACGTCTGGCTTACGTGGGACCTGGAGAATCGAACCCTGGTCCTCAGGCTTCACAGGCAAGCGCCTTCACCGCTGAGCTATTCTCCAGACCTGAGTTAGTTTTTTTTAAAAAGAAATATATATATATTTTATATATTTATTTATTTGAGAGAGAGGAAGAGGCAGAGAGAGAAATAGAGAATGGGTGCTCCAGGGCCTCCAGCCACTGCAAATGAACTCCAGACACGTGCACCACTTTGTGCATCTGGCTTACGTGGGACCTGGGGAATTGAACCCAGGTCCTTAGGCTCTGCAGGCAAACGCCTTGACCACTGAGCTGTCTCTCCAGCCCTGAGTTAGTTTTAAACAGACTGTCACCCTGTAGCTCAGGCTGTCCTATACTCACTATGTCGCCCAGGCTGGCTTTGAACTGATGGCAATTGTGTTGCCTCAGCCCCTTGAGTGCACGCAAGTGTGTGTGTGTGTTATGAATTATAGACGTGAGCCACCATGTCTGGCTTCAACATCGATCTCGGAATTCTCCATCCTTGCCTCTGCCTAACCTTTCCTGTTGCAGCTTCCATATGTCCTTAGTCGACTCCAATCTTTTCCTCGTGCGTCATGGGTGTGACGCCTTCGGAGAACATTCGGTTATTTCATGATCCGTCTGTGGGACGGGAGGAGGATAAGCATTGCCAACGGGGTTTGCGAGTATATTATTATTATTATTATTTTGAATTTTTTGAGGCAGGGTCTCACTCTAGCCCAGGCTGACCTGGAATTCACTCTGTAGTCTCAGGGTGGCCTCGAACTCATGGAGATCCTCCTACCTCTGCCTCCCGAGCGCTGGGATTAAAGGCGTGCGCCACCACCTCCGGCTATTATTTTTTTAATTTTTTATTTATTTGATGAAAAGAGAAAAAGGGAGAGAGAATGGGTGCACCAGGGCCTCCAGCCACTGCAGAGGAACTCCAGACGCATGTTCCACCTTGTACATCTGGCTAACGTGGGTCCTGGGGAATCGAACCTGGGTCCTTTAGCTTTGCAGGCAAGTGTCTTAACTGCTAAGCCATGTCTCCAGCCTGGACACGAGTATTTTTTAATGCAAACAATATTTGACAAGAGAATAGGCAGAAAAGATGTGCATATGATATATATCAGGCTTGTGCATATGTTCTATCTATCATCTATCTATCTATCTATCTATCTATCTATCTATCTATCTGGACAGAAATTGGCCTCGATATCCATGACCTTGCAGTGCCTAGCAATACCTTTGCAAGACCCTCAAAATAGAAGAAAAGATGATGACATCAAATTAAAAGAGAGACTAATGGAGAGAGGTAGGGGATATGATGGAGAGTGGAGTTCTGAAGGGAATGGGGGGAGGGGAGGAAAATGCATTTTTTTGTATGTAAGTATAGAAGTTGTCAATAAAAAAAAAAAGAAAAATAAATAAATAATAAATGGCCGGGCGTGGTTGGTGGCACTCACGCCTTTAATCCCAGCACTCGGGGAGGCAGAGGTAGGAGCATCGTGGCCGTGAGTTCAAAGCCACCCTGAGATGACAGAGTGAATTCCAGGTCAGCCTGGGCCAGAGTGAGACCCTACCTCGAAAAAAAAAAAAACCCAAAATAAAAATAAATAAATAAATAAATAAATAAATAATAAATGAATGAGTGAGTGAATGAAACCTATTTATCTTTTTACATCCAATGACTCGCAGCCCAGCACGACCAACAAGCTTCCTCACCTCATGGCAGACAGGAAGGCAAGAAAGAGGAAGATAGATCTGGAACATATAGATTATCCCTTCCCCAAAAAAGTGACTCCCTAAAGACTTGCCTCCTCACCTCATAAAACTCTATATAAAACACCTTATCAGATGTCCACGGCCTCCCCGTTGGACCCTGGACATTCTGCACGTGATCCTGGCTGGAATATTTTTCTTTCTTCTTCTTTTTTTTTTAAGTTTACTTGAATGATCTTATTTTATTTATTTTATTATTATTATTTTATTGACAACTTCTATCCTTACATAAAAAATTGCAGATTTCCCTCCCCTCTCCCCAGTCCACTTTAGAACTACAATGTCCATCATATCCTCCTCTCTCCATGAGTCTCTCTTTTAATTTGATGTCATCATCTTTTTCTTCTATTATGAGGGTCTTGTGAAGGTATTGCTAGGCACTGCAAGGTCATGGATATCGAGGCCAATTTCTGTCTGGGCAGTTGCATTGTAAGAAGTCATACCCTTCCTTTGGCTCTTCCGTTCTATCCGCCCCCTCTTCCGCAATGATCCCTGAGCCTTGGAGTAGAATATTTTTCTATTCACACCATCCCGTCAGACAGATGTTCTCCGACTTTGCAACACACATCCAGGGCACAAGTTAGGCAGATAAAAAGGAGAGATGTCGGGAGGGTGGATAAAATCTTCCTTACGCCCCCCTCTGCTTCATCAAGGAGCCCTTTGTGTGTGTGTGTGTGTGTGTGTGTGTGTGTGTGTGTGTGTGTTTCCCGAAGCATTAATATCACATCATTTTACAGAGGGGGGAAAAAATCCAATTGTGTTATGCTCAAGCATTTGCAGAGAGCTGAAAACAGGTTTTTCTATGAAATTGCCCGTAATTTACAGAAACGTGATCGAAATGTTATCTAAAAATGGAATTGCACAGCACACTTTTTTTTTTTTTTTTTTTTTTTTTTTTTTTTTTTTTTGCTGGGTTGTGTGGAGGGAGGGGGTTTGACGGCGGAAATGAAGTGGTAATAAATATAAAAACGTTGAGGTGGAAAATCGTTTTTAACACATCATCAAAGTGCCGGTTGCAATAATGTAATAGAACGAGTACATTAAGAAAAAGAAAAAAACGAAATCGTGATTAAACGTAAAAGGCATTTCTGAAGAGTCATTTAGAGAATTGCCTCTGCATTCACCTTGTCTTTTGAGGTTATTTAAGAAGAAATCAGCCAGGCATGGTGGCGCACGCCTTTCATCCCAGCACTCGGGAGGCAGGGGTAGGAGGGTCTTGGCCGTGAGTTCGAGGCCAGCCTGAGACGACAGAGGGAATTCCAGGTCAGACTGAGCTAGAGCGAGATCTGACCTCGAAAAAACAAAAGAAACAAACAAACAAAAGAAATCAATTTAAGAAAAAGGGATGGCTTAGTGGTTTACACGCTTGCCTGCAAAGCCAAAGGTCCCAGGTTCGATTCCCCAGGACCCACGTAAGCCAGATGCACAAGCTGGAGCATGCGTCTGCAGTTCGTTTGCAGTGGCTGGAGGCTCTGGTGAGCCCATTCTATCTATGTCTCTGTGTGTGTGTCTCTCTCAAATAAATAAATAAATAAAATAAAGTAATATTTTAAAAATACAATTGATAGGGGCACGGTGGCGCACGCTTTAACCCCAGCACTGGGAGGCAGAGTTAGGAAGGTTGGCCTTGAGTTCGAGGCCAACCTGAGATGACAGAGTGAATTCCAGGTCAGCCTGGGCTAGATCTGAGATAGATTATCCCTCCTCTAAAAAAACCAACTATAAAGACTTGACATCATAAAACTCTATATAAAACACCTTATCAGATGTGCCACGTTGGACCCTGGACATTCTGGTGATCCTGGCTGGAATATTTTCTTTCTTCTTCTTTTTTTTTTAAGTTTACTTGAATGATCTTATTTTATTTATTTTATTATTATTATTTTATTGACAACTTCTATCCTTACATAAAATTGCAGATTTGAATTCCCTCTCCCCAGTCCACTTTAGAACTACAATGTCCAACCAATCCCCTCCCTCTCTCCATGAGTCTCTCTTTTAATTTGATGTCATCATCTTTTTCTTCTATTATGAGGGTCTTGTGGAGGTATTGCTAGGCACTGCAAGGTCATGGATATCGAGGCCAATTTCTGTCTGGGCAGTTGCATTGTAAGAAGTCATACCCCTTTGGCTCTCATTTTCTAGGCCCCTCTTCCAATGATCCCTGAAAAATATTTTTCTATTCACACCATCCCGTCAGACAGATGTTCTCCGACTTTGCAACACACATCCAGGGCACAAGTTAGGCAGATAAAAAAGGAGAGATGTCGGGAGGGTGGATAAAATCTTCCTTCGCCCCCCCTCTGCTTCATCAAGGAGCCCTTTTTTGTGTGTGTGTGTGTGGTGTGTGTGTGTGTGTGTGTGTTCCCTAAAAGCATTAATATCACATCATTTTACTAAAAAAATCCAATTGTGTTATGCTCAAGCATTTGCAGAGAGCTGAAAACAGGTTTTTCTATGAAATTGCCCGTAATTTACAGAAACGTGATCGAAATGTTATCTAAAAATGGAATTGCACAGCACGCATGCTGGGTTGTGTGGAGGGGGTTTGACGGGCGGAAATGAAGTGGGCAATAAATATAAAAACGTTGAGGTGGAAAATCGTTTTTAACACATCATCAAAGTGCCGGTTGCAATAATGTAATAGAAACAGTACATTAAGAAAAAGCCGTGATTAAACGTAAAGGCATTTCTGAAGAGTCATTTTGAATTGCCTCTGCATTTGTCTTTTGAGGTTATTTAAGAAGAAATCAGCCAGGCATGGTGGCGCACGCCTTTCATCCCAGCACTCGGGAGGCAGGGGTAGGAGGGTCTTGGCCGTGAGTTCGAGGCCAGCCTGAGACGACAGAGTGAATTCCAGGTCAGACTGAGCCAGAGCGAGATCTGACCTCAAAAAAAACAAAGAAACAAACAAACAAAAGAAATCAATTTAAGAAAAAAGGAATGGCTTAGTGGTTTACACGCTTGCCTGCAAAGCCAAAGGTCCCAGGTTGATTCCCCAGGACCCACGTAAGCCAGATGCACAAGCTGGAGCATCGCGTCCACAGTTCGTTTGCAGTGGCTGGAGGCTCTGGTGAGCCCATTCTATCTATGTCCTCTGTGTGTGTCTCTCTCAAATAAATAAATAAATAAAAATAAAGTAATATTTTAAAAAAATACAATTGATGCCATCTCGGTGGCCACGCCTTTAACCCCAGCACTAAAGGCAGAGTTAGGAGGGTCTGGCCTTGAGTTCGAGGCCAACCTGAGATGACAGAGTGAATTCCAGGTCAGCCTGGGCTAGAGTGAGACCCTACCTTGCAAAACCAAATATATATACATACATATATATATATATTGAGCTGGGCATGGTGGCTCACACCTTTAAAATCCCAGCACTCGGGAGGCAGAGGTAGGAGGATCGTGGCCGTGAGTTTGAGGCCACCCTGACGACAGAGTGAATTCCAGGTCAGCCTGGGCTAGAGTGAGGCCTTACCTCGAAAAACCAAAACAAAAAAGAGATGACAGACAGACAGACAGACAGACAGACGACAGGAAGGGGTTGAGTCTCCTCCCGCCAGACCCTGCCTCCACCCCCCCACCAATCCTCCTGTCTCTCCCCTCAGTGCCTCCCCCATGGTGTAAAAAGTTCAACCTCATGTCCCTAAACTCCCAGGGTTTTCTACGCATTCCCTCTAAAGGCATATTTATTTATTCATTTATTTGAGAGAGAGAGAGAGAGAGAGAGAGAGAGAGAGAGAGAGAGAGAGAATGGGCACGCCAGGGCCTCCAGCCACTGCAAAGGAACTCCAGACGCATGCGCCCCCTTGTGCATCGGGCTTACGTGGGTCCTGGGGAATCGAATCAGGGTCCTTTGGCTTTGCAGGCAAGTGCCTTAACCACTAAGCCATCTCTCCAGCCCTGATGCATTTTTTTAAAAAAAAATATTTTAGGGGGCCAGACGTGGTGGCGCACGCCTTTAATCCCAGCACTCGGGAGGCAGAGGTAGGAGGATCGCCGTGAGTTCGAGGCCACCCTGAGACTACATAGTTAATTCCAGGTCAGCCTGGCCCAGAGTGAGACCCTACCTTGAAAATCCAAAAAAAAAAAAAAAAAAAAAAAAATATATATATATAATTTAGTTATGCAGGGGAGATTGAGAATGGGGCACCAGGGCCTCAGACGGTGCAAAGGAACTCCCATGTGCCACCCTGTGCATCTGGCTTTAAGTGGGTCCTGGGGGATTGAACCTGGGTCCTTTGACTTTGCAGGCTAACGCCCTAACTGCTGAGCCATCTCTCCAGCCCTCTAAATAAATGCATCCTTATCACTGGCATTTCTATTATTTTATGGGACACAGCTTTCTTCTGAACCCCGCACTCCCCACCCCCAGCTCACAACCTTTTCTGTTTATTTTTTTATTTCTGTAAAGTAGAGTCTCAGTCTAGCTCAGGCTGACCTGGAATTCACTATGTAGTCTCAGGGTGGCCTTGAACTCACGGCCATGATCCTCCTACCTCTGCCTCCCGAGAGTTGGGATGAAAGGCGTGCATCACCACGCCCGACTCCTTTTCTGTTTTCTAAGATTGGAAAATCCATGCACGTCTGTTGGTTGGGCCTTGCTAGTAACAGGCTGGACCTGTGAGGAGGCTGACCTGAACTACTGGACATGGCCAGGGGCCCTGGGCTGTGGGGTCACAGCTGGCCCTCGGTCAGGGGTCCCTGGTGACGGTGATTGCCTTCCCTATGTTGTAGGGTGCAGTGAGCTGTCATCGCCCAGAGTGGGCAGAACTGGCGAGGCGCTCCCCCCAGACCCCAAAAGGCTCTGACCATTCCATAAGTCAGACTTTGCCCCCCACAGTTCCTGACCTGTGGCTAGCTGCCCAAGAGACCCTCATGTGGCTAAAGTCACGTAGCCTTCCCACCCCCCACAGTTCTGAAGTCACAGCCTCCTGTTAATCTCCTCTTCCGCCCTTCCCCCTACCTTCCCTTATCCTTCCCCATAGCTTTGAAGTTACTAGTCCTTCCTCTATCTAGATAACAGCGCATAAACTATGCATCCGATTGCCATATAGTCTGTACGTGCCGTCTAAACCTTCCCCAAGTGTTTATAAACCCACCCCCCCTTTCCATAAACGAGTGCTGTCCATCAGACGGTCTCCCGGGTGCTCACTGCCCCGTCATGTGTTCATATGTTCACGTCACACTCACCCACCCAGCCAGAATGACCCTGCTGCTCTCTCCCTCGCCCTAGACGTCGGTGGCCAAGGACCCCAGGGAACGGGAACGGAACGAGACCCCCACAGAACGAGACCCCACCGACATCCCGAGCACATTACCCCCCTAGGGAGAGGTGTCATCCGTCCCTGCTAGCCACGTACATAAATGTATTATTGTCTGGAAACCAGATCCGACCATTTGACCGTCTGCAGAAGAAGAGCAGTCAGCTTTACGAGATACAGTGTGAGCTATGCATTCAGAAGAAAAAAAGGAAAATCTTGGGCTGGAGAGATGGCTCAGTGGTTAAGGGGTGGTGGTTCGATTCCCCAGGACCCACGAAAGACGGATGCACCAGGGGGGCGCATGGCTCTGGAGTTCGTTTGCAACACCTGGGGGCCCTGGTGTGCCCATTCTCTCTCTCTCCCCCCTCTCTGTCTGTCAAATAAATACATACATACATACATACATACATACATACATACATACATACATACATACATAAATGTAAAATATTTAAAAGAAAAAAGCTGTCAATCGAGCAAATATTGGCAGATGGTTAGTTCTTTACACAGCAGGAGAGCTATAAAAACATAAGGGCTAGCCGGGCGTGGTGGCGCTCATGCCTTTAATCCCAGCAGCACTCGGGAGGCAGAGGCAGGAGGATCGTGGCCGTGAGTTCGAGGCCACCCTGAGACGACAGAGTGAATTCCAGGTCAGCCTGAGCTATAGTGACACCTGACTTCACAACACACACAAAAAAGGTGGGGAGGGACTGGAGAGATGGCTCAGTGGTTGAGGCGTTTGGCTGCAAAGCCTAAGGACCCAGGTTTGATTCCCCAGGACCCATGTAAGCCAGATGCACAAGGTGGTGCATGCGTCTGGAGTTTGTTTGCAGTGGCTACGGGCCCTGGCACGCCCATTCCGGCTCTCTCTCTCCCTTTGAAGACAATATATATATATATTTTGGTTTTTCGAGGTAGGGTCTCACTCTCGTCCAGGCTGACCTGGAATTAACTATGTCGTCTCAGGGTGGCCTCGAACTCTTGGCGATCCTCCTACCTCTGCCTCCCAAGTGCTGGGATTATAGGCGTGCGCCACCACGCCCGGCAATTAAAAAAATATATTTTTAAGCCTGGAGGGATGGCTTAGTGCTGAAGGTGCCTCCTGCAAAAACTAAGGACCCTGGTTCGATTCCCCAGGACCCATGTAAGCCAGATGCACAAGGTGGCACATGCGTCTAGAGTTCGTTTGCAGTGGCTGGAGGCCCTGGTGAGCCCATTCCCTCTAGGTCTCTGTGAGTGTGTTTCTCTCTCAAATAAATAAAAAAATAATATTTTATGAGACCCTACCTCGAAAAACCAGAATAATAATAATAATAATAATTTTAAAAATACAATTGATGCTGGGCATGGTGGCTCACGCCTTTAATCCCAGCACTGGGGAGGCAGAGGTAGGAGGATCGTGGCCGTGAGTTCAAGGCCACCCTGAGACGACAGAGTTGAATTCCAGGTCAGCCTGAGCTGTAGTGACACCCGACCTCACAACACAATAAAAAAGGTGGGGAGGGACTGGAGAGATGGCTCAGTGGTTGAGGCGTTTGGCTGCAAAGCCTAAGGACCCAGGTTTGATTCCCCAGGACCCATGTAAGCCAGATGCACAAGGTGGTGCATGCGTCTGAGTTTGTTTGCAGTGGCTACGGGCCCTGGCACGCCCATTCCGGCTCTCTCTCTCCCTTTGAAGACAATATATATATATATATATATTTTGGTTTTTCGAGGTAGGGTCTCACTCTGGTCCAGGCTGACCTGGAATTAACTATGTAGTCTCAGGGTGTCCTCGAACTCTTGGCGATCCTCCTACCTCTGCCTCCCAAGGCTGGGATTAAAGGCGTGCGCCACCATGCCCGGCAATTAAACAAATATATTTTTAAGCCTGGAGGGATGGCTTAGTGCTGAAGGTGCCTCCTGCAAAAACTAAGGACCCAGGTTCCATTCCCCAGGACCCACGTAAGCCAGATGCACAAGGTGGCGCATGCGTCTAGAGTTCTTTTGCAGTGGCTGGAGGCCCTGGTGAGCCCATTCCCTCTCTTTCTCTCTGTGTGTGTTTCTCTCTCAAATAAATAAAAAAATAATATTTTTGAGACCCTACCTCGAAAAACCAAAATAATAATAATAATAATAATAATAATAATACTAATAATTTAAAAATACAATTGAAGCTGGGCGTGGTGGTGCTCACGCCTTTCATCCCAGCACTTGGGAGGCAGAGGTAGGAGGATCTTGGCCGTGAGTTCGAGGCCACCCTGAGACGACAGAGTGAATTCCAGGTTGGCCTGGGCTAGAGCCAGACCCGACCTCAAATAAACAAAACAAAACAACAACCACAAAAAAAAAAAATTGAAAATTATGAAGAGAAGACAAGCAATGTTGATCCTGGCCCCACGCTCACACACGCACACACACAGATACACACACCCAACCATTACCACCAGATGCTGTGAGAACCATAATCTTTGACCATTCCGCACCATGGCTCTGAACGATAATGGTTTTTTAAATTTATTTTTGGTTTTTTGAGGGCAGTTGGCATACAGAGCCGGGCTCGTGGCGTTCACTGCGGCCTGATGCCATCGTGTTCAGCGAGAGGCACAGTTCCACCATCAAATAAAATTTAAAAAGAGGGCTGGAGAGATGGCTTAGGGGTTAAGGCGCCTGCCTCCTAAGCCCAAGAACGCTGGTTCCAATCTCCAGCGGTTCCAATCTCCAGGTCCCACGTTTAGCCAGATGCAAAGTGATGCAAGGGCGCAATGCCTCACTTGACCACAAGGGGGGCGCACGCATCTGGATTTCATTTGCAGCAGCTGAGGGGCTGCTGGTGCGCCCATCTCTATCTGTCTCCCTCTCCTCTCTGTCTCTCTCAAAAAAAAAAAAAAATAAAAAAATAAAAAAATAAATAAATAAGATCCCCGCTGGAAAAAAAAATGGGGCCAGACTGACATGTTTTATGCGAAATGATTAGCAGGATTTGAGAAGTAGTAATTTTGGTAATTACCAAAATAGTGTGAATTTTTCTCCCCATAAAGCATATGTCATATCACATAAAAACATTATCATTTTGTAGCTTTCCCCTTTTAAGATTTTTTTTTTTTAAATAACCCAACTCGCTCCCCGTTTATTGCTGAATTAATTCTTTATGTAAAAATCAGCTCTCATGCCTCATGGGTTGTTTCTTTTTCCTCCCCGTTTCTTTTTTTTTTTTTTTGCTGGGTTAAGGCTTGACCTGAATTCACTAAAGTCTCAGGGTGGCCTCGAACTCATGATCCTCACCTCTGCCTGGGTTGTTTTCGTTTTTTCCCCCAGCCCGTTTCTTTTTGTGTTATATTTCAAGCACCAAAAGGTTATTCTGCAATGTACCAATGTTTTCTTTTTTAAATATTTATTTTTTATTTGAGAAAGAGGCAGATTATATACATAAATATATATATAATATGTATTATATATTATTATTATTATTAATATTATTATATTATATATATGTAGAGAAAGACAGAGAATGGGCACACCAGGGCCCCCAGCTGTTGCAAACAAACTCCAGACGCATGCGCCACCTTGTGCAGCTGGCTTACGTGGGTCCTGGGGAATCAAACCTGGGTTCTTTGGCCTTGCAGGCAAACGCCTTTATTTCTGAGCCATCCTTCCAGGCCCCATCATGGCATTTTCAATCTTATATCACTAAACCTTACTTCTTCATTATTTCTGGTTTCTAGCTGGCATGATTAGAATGGAGTATTTCTCCATAAGTGAGGATGGAGAAAAGATGCCCCTGACTTCATACGTCTCTAAATAATTGTAAGTGAGGGCTGGAGAGATGGCTTAGCAGTTAAGGTGCTTGCCTGGGAAGCCAGAGGACCCAGGTTCGATTCCCCAGGACCCACATTAGCTTTTTGTGCAAGGCGGCGCGTGCATCCAGAGTCCGTTTGCAGTGGTTGGAGGCCCCTGGTGCACCCATTCTCCCTCTTTCTCTCTCAAATAAACAAATCAATAAAAATAAATTTTAAAATGATCCTATGTATGGCACAATGCAGGTGGGGCCTTAGCCAGACCGCATGTCAGAAGAAACCAGGAAGTGGCTTCCGTGGACGTGGTGTCCTGCACAGGCCTGGCGTGACAACAGCTACAGTCCCATGCTCACGAGCAACCTGCTGCGAGATGATCTGCCTGGAGACAGGCTGTCATTGGTCACAAGAAGGGGACCACGCCATACAATGATTGGCCAGCCAAACCCCTTAAAACCCCCTACACTTCCTTGAATAAATGAGTTTGCAGCAGCTCGACCTCTGCCTGCTTCCACCCAACTCCTGGAGTCTGTGTCGTGATTCCGTGCCTCTCACCCCCTACTCGGCAGAGATCCTGCCGTCCCTCCTGGGCTGGCCCTAGGGGGGACCCCAACAATCATATATATATATATATACACACATATATATATATACATATACATATATACATATATATATACATGTACATATATATATATATATATATATATATATATATATATGGATGCATATGCATGCATGAACAGCTACACATATGTGAAAACACCTTCCATTTCCACATGGATCATGCCAAGACACGCTTCGCCATTAGAGTGCCAGGTAAATGCATGGAGCCATCAGTAGTGAAAGAGTCAAAATCAACGCCATGACAGGCCTCAATAAGCTATTTCCTAGCTGGGCCTAACTTTCCATTTCTCAAAAAGCCTGAACTAAATTCTGGCAGAACAGAACAAAGAAGAAGTTATTTCCTGGAGGGTTTCAGAGATATCTAAGGCCATTCCCCCTTTCTTGGCCCCGGCCAATCAGAATAAAAGAATGTGAGATATGCCGGGCGTGGTGGCGCACGCCTTTCATCCCAGCACTCGGGAGGCAGAGGTACGAGGATCACCATGAGTTCGAGGCCACCCTGAGACTACGTAGTGAATTCCAGGTCAGCCTGAGCTAAAGTGAGACCCTACCTCGAAAAACCAAAAAAAAAAATAAATAAATAAAATAAAATAAAATAAAATAAAAAAAACATGCCTTTAATCCCAGCCTCACTGGCATTTAACTGGCCACTTTAGGAAGAGTTTACCACCCTGAGCCCCCTCCCTTAGCCCCAGGTCAGCCTGAGCTAAACTGAGACCCTAGTCAAAAACCAAAAAAAATAAATAAAATAAAATTTAAAAAAGAATGTGAGATAGGTCTTTGTCTGGTCACTTAAAAACAACTTCAGAGAACTCTCCTTTACGGTACTTGAGGCCCTTAGCCCCCTTAGCCTAAAGTGTTAAGATAACCTTTTTTTTTTTGCCCCAGTGTAAATATTGGAAACGTTCAAATTAGCCAATTATATTGAGGTCTTTGTCTGTATTTCTATAAAACAACCCTCATTTCTCAATTCTCATTTTTGGAGCCTTGAGGCTGACTTGCAAATTAACTAAAGTGTTAAGGTAACCTTTTTTTTTTTCCCCATCGTCGGGAGGCAGAACTAGGACATTAGCGTACTTTTCTGGCCACCCTGTATTTTTATTGTATTAATTCCATTTCTCAGCCTGATCTTTGAGACCCTAAAAAAACAAAACAAACAAACAAAAAAAAAATAGTTTGTACCAGTTTCATGATGTATGTGTTTGGGTTTTTAAAACTTTTTTTTTAAAATTTATTTATTTATTTATTTATTTATTTATTTATTTATTTATTTTTGGTTTTTGCGAGGTAGGGTCACACTCTGATCCAGGCTGACCTGGAATTAACTATGTAGTCTCAGGGTGGCCTCGAACTCTTGGCGATCCTCCTACCTCTGCCTCCCGAGTGCTGGGATTAAAGGCGTGCGTCCACCAGGCCAGGCAATTTTTATTTATTTTTGGAGAGAGAGACAGAGAGAAACAGACAGACAGGCAGAGGGAGACAGATAGAGATGGGCGCGCCAGCAGCCTCTCAGCCTTGCAAATGAAATCCAGATGTGTGCACCCCCTTGTGGTCAAGTGCAGCATTGCGCCCTTGCCTCACTTTGCATCTGGCTAAACGTGGGACCTGGAGATTGGAACCGGGTTCTTAGGCTTAGCAGGCGGGTGCCTTCACGGCTAAGCCATCTCTCCAGCCCTGTCTTTGGGTTTTTGTAAATAATTTTAATTCAAATAAAATTGCTACTTTAAATTTAAAAAAAAAAAAAAAACGAAGCTCTTCCCGGGGTCACCATTTATGGTGGACCCCCTGCATGCTGGAGTTCTCTGCATGATACATGCTCTGTGTTTTTACATGCTGTATGCATCTGAGGCTCCCTTCAGCCATTTTCGGACCCTAACAGGCAGCACCATCACACAAGAAGACACCCCTTGCACCCTGGCTGCGTCTGACACGGCCTCTCTGCTCTGCACGGATGCTCAGAGACATTGCCACTAGCGCCGACAGAAAGTCAATGGCAGGTCTAATCCCTGATGTCACCCAAGTCCTTCCTGCCATGAGCTGACAGGGGTGGCAGCTGGGCAGGAAGGCACATCATTAAAGGCGTATACCACTCAGTGACATAGTTCCGTGTCCTAGTCGCCCCTGTCATATGAAGAGGACATGTGCGTTATCAAGAACAGACCATGGACTGGAGAGGTGGCTCAGCGGTGAAGACGTTTGCCTGTGAAGCCAAAGGACCCAGGTTCGATTCCCCAGGTCCCACGTAAGCCAGATGCACAAGGTGGCGCATGCGTCTGGAGTGTATTTGCAGAGGGTGGAGGCCCTGGTGTGCCCACTCTCTCTCTCTATCTATCTGCCTCTTGTTCTCCCTCTCTCTGACGGTCTGTCGCTCTCAAATAAAAAATAAACACCTGCCGGGCGTGGTGGCGCACGCCTTTAATCCCAGCACTTGGGAGGCAGAGGTAGGAGGATTGCTGAGAGTTCGAGGCCAGCCTGAGAATACATAGTGAATTCCAGGTCAGCCGAAGCTACAGTGAGACCATACCTCGAAAAACTTAAAGAAATAAATAAATAAACACACACACACACACACAAAGAGAGCATGGGCTGGAGAGATGGCTTGGTAGTGAAGGCGTTTGCCTTAAAACCTAAGAATCCTGGTTTGATTCCCCAAGTCCCACGTAAGCCAGATGCACAAGGGGGCGCATGCGCCTGGAGTTCATTTTCAGTGGCTGGAGGCCCTGGTGCACCCATTCTCTCTCTCTCTCTCTCTCTCTATATATATCTGCATATATCTTGTTATATAATCTGCCTCTTGACGGTCTGTCTGTCACTCTCAAATAAAAAAATAAACAAATGCCGTGGGTCGAGACATGGCTGGCGGTGAAGGAGCTTGCCTGCAAATCCTTTAATCCCAGGTCCCACTTGCCAGATGCAGGGGTGCATGCGCCTGGAGTTCATTTTCAGTGGCTGGAGGCCCTGGTGCACCACTCCTATAGAATATAAAATAAATAAATAAATATATAAATATATATATATCACTCTTGTTCTCACTGTCTGTCGCTCTCAAATAAAAAATAAACTGGAGAGAGAGAGAGAGAGAGAGAGAGAGAGAAGAGACCATGGGTCAGAGACATGGCTTAGCAGTTAAGGCATTTGCCTGCAAAGCCCAAGGACCCAGGTTCGATTCTCCAGGTCCCACGTAAGCCAGATGCACAAGGGGTGCATGTGTCTGGAGTTCGTTTGTAGTGGCTGGATACCCTGGTGCGCCCATTCCCTTTCTTTCTCTCTCTTTCTCTGCCTCTTTCTTTCTGTCAAATAAATAAACAAATAAAAATTATTTAAAAAAAAAGAAAAAAGAAAAAAAAAACGAGACCATGGATCAGAGACATGGCTCGGCGGTGATGGCGTTTGCCTACAAAGCCTAAGGACCCAGGTTCGATTCTCCAGGTCCCACGTAAGCCAGATGCACAAGGGGGTTCATGCGTCTGGAGTTCATTTGCAGTGGCTGGAGGCCAGGGTGCACCCATTCTCTCTCTCTATATATATATATCTGCCTCTTGTTCTCACTGTCTGTTGTTCTCAAATAAAAAATAACCCAAAAAAAGAGAGAGAAAGAAGAGACCATGAGTGGCTCACGCGCTTGCCTGCAAATCCCAGTTTGATTCTCCAGGAGGCAGAGATGCACAAGGGGAGGATCGCTGGAGTTCATTTTCAGTGGCCACCCTGAGAATATCAAAATCAAATAAAAAATAAACCAAAACACAGAGACACAAACAGACCATGGGTCTGAGGTCTGAGACATGGCTCGGCGGTGAAGGCGCTTGCCTGCAAAGCCTAAGGACCCAGGTTCGATTCTCCAGGTCCCACGTTAGCCAGATGCACAAGGTGGCGCATGCGTCTGGAGTTCATTTGCAGTGGCTGGAGGCCAGGGTGCACCCATTCTCTCTCTCTCTCTCTCGCTCTCTCTCTCTCTCTCTCTATATATATATATATATATATATATATATATATATGTATATATATACATTTTTATATAATCTGTCTCTTTTCTCGCTGTCTGTGACTCTCAAATAAAAAATAAAACCGTGGGTCTGAGACATGGCTAGGCGGTAGCTTGCCCACGCCTAAGGACCTGGATTCTTCACTAAAGCCAGATCACAGGTGATGGCGTCTGTTCAACTCCTGCACGCCCATTCATCTCTCTCTCTCTCTCTGCCTCTTTCTCTCTCTGTCTGTCACTCTCAAATTAAAGGTGTGTCATTTTTTTGTTTGTTTGTTTGTTTTCAGTTTGTTTATTTATTTGCCTTGTGCAAAGACAGAGAAATTAGGAGATGGCAGATAGAGAATGCTTGCAAAGCCTGCAGGCTTGCGTTTGATTTCCCGGCAACACGTATTTACGGCCAGACCCCACAAAGTGGCACAGGCATCTGGAGCTCGCTTATAGTGGCAGGGAGGCCCTGGGGTGCCCATAATCACTCTTTTTCTCTCTCTCTCTGTGTATATATATATATATATATATTTCTTTTTTTTTTTTTTTTTTTTTTTAATTTTTCAAGGTAGGGTCCCCTCTAGCCCACGCTGACCTGGAATTCACTATGCAGTCTCAGGATGGCCTCAAACTCATGGTGATCCTCCTACCTCTGACTCCCGAGTGCTGGAATTAAATGTGTGTCATTTTTTTTTGTTTGTTTGTTTTTTCTATTTATTTATTTGAGAGCAACAGACAGAGAGAGAAAGAGGCAGATAGAGAGAGAATGGACGCGCCAGGGCCTCCAGCCACTGCAAACGAACTCCAGATGCGTGTGCCGCCTTGTGCATCTGGCTGACGTGGGTCACTCTTTTTCTCTCTGTCTGTGTATATATATATTTTTTTCTTTTTTTTTCTTTTTAAAATTTTGCAGGCAAGGGTCTCCATCTCTTAACTGACCTGGAATTCCATCAGTCTCAGCCCCTGCATCTGAACTCATGGTTCCTTTTCTTTTTGCTGTGATTAGGGTGTCATTTTGTTTGTTTGTTTGTTTGTTTTCAATTCATTTCTTTGAGTCAACAGGGTGGAAAGAGGCACTAGAGAGAGAATGGATGCCAGGGCCTCCAGCCTCCCAAGTGAACTGGGATCGTGTGCGTGCCTTGTGCATCTGGCTGACGTAGGTTCTCAGTATTTTTCTCTCTCTCCCCTTGAAAATACATAAATAGGAGGAGGAAGGAAGGAAGGAAGGAAGGAAGGAAGGAAAAAGAAAAAAGAAAGAAAGAAAGAAGGAAAGAAAGAAAGAAAGAAAGAAAGAAAGAAAAAGAGAGGGGCTGTAGAGATGGCTTAGCAGTTAAGGCCCTTGCCTGCAAAGCCTAAGGATCCAGGTTCGATTCCCCAGGACCCATGTAAGCCAGATGCACAGTGTGCAACATGGTACATGTCCCCAAGGGCGTGGGGGGCATACGCATCTGGAGTTCGTTCAAAGGCCCTGGCATGCTCATTCTCTCTCTGCCTCTTCCTCTCTCTCTCAGTCTCAAAAAATAAAAAAAATAATAATAATAACATAATACCAGGCGTGGTGGCGCTCACGCCTTTCATCCCAGCACTGGGGAGGCAGAGGTAGGAGGATGGTGGCCGTGAGTTCGAGGCCAGCCTGAGACGACAGAGTGAATTCCAGGTCAGCCTGGGCTAGAGCCAGACCCGACCTCGAAAAATCCAAATAAATAAATAAATAATGTAATTAAATTAAATTAAATTAACAAAACATTTCTGGGTCAAGTAGAAATGACTCCTTTGCACATTTGACTGTTATTTGTGTGGGTGTGTATATATATATATGTATATATATATAATTTATTATTTTATTTAGTGTGTATGAGAGTACCAGGGTCTCTCATCGCTGCAACCAAACTCCAGACTCATGCGCCACTTTGTGCATCTTCTGCCTTTATGTGGGTATCGGGGAATCGAACACCCCCCTCGCCCCCCGCCCCCCGCCGGCCCATCGGGCATTGCATCTCCTTGGCCTTCCAGGAAAAAAAAAAAAATCACATTTTATTTAGCACCGCAGCTGCATCCGTTTCGTGAGAAGGGCCCGGCGTGGTGCCGACATGTATTCCTGAGACAGCCACAGCGTGAAGGGGGGGCTGGGGGGCTGGTGCACAGCAGAGGGTCACGGTCATTAATCTTGAGGGAGTGGGGGATGCGTAACCCCAAGAGTATCCTCGTTGATATTCCTGTCTGAGCTTGTGTTGTGTCAGCCCTGACGAGGGACTGTCATCTCCAAGGCCTCTGTAAATATATTTATTTATGTATGTATTCATTTACATATTTATTCACATATTTACTATTTTACTTATTTATTAATTGATGTATTTATTTATGTATTTATTAAATTACTTATTTTAATTTATGCATTTATTTACTTATTTGTTTATGCACTTTTTTTTTTTTTTTTTGCATCCTTCCAACGCGGGCTCCGTGCGTGACAACCTATCTCAGTCGTGCAAAACCCGCGTGGCGTCTCGTTCACCAACAGACCTGAGCAGGCGTCATTTTTTTTTTTTTTTCCAGCATTCAGAATTCAGGAACAGTTAAGCTTCCAGCATTCCACGAGGCCACGGGCTTAATTCAGACTCACAGCTTTATTTTAACATTTTTTAAAAATAGATTTATTTTATTTATTAGAGGCTGAGAAAGGTAGATATAGAGAGAATGGGTGCACCAGGGCCTCCAGCCACTTGCAAACGAACTCCAGACGCGTGCGCCCCCTTGTGCATCTGGCTTACGTGGGACCTGGGGAATCGAACCGGGGTCCTTTGGCTTTGCAGGCAAACGCCTTAACCGCCTTAACCAATTCATTTTGTTTTTATAGTTTACTTACTTCTTTTTTTTGTTGTTGTTGTTCTTGCTGTGAGTGGATACTGCAGAGGTGGTAATTTATAAAGCAAGAAAGGTTAATTCATTGCATGGTTCTGACAATGGTGAGGCACTCTGTTCAGGATCTGACTCTCCGCACAGGCCTGGCTGTGTGCATGGAATGATCCAGAAATCATAGGATGTGGCAGAAAAGAAAACAAACAAACAAACAAAAAAAACTTCATCTATCAACTCATTTTAAAAATATTTTTATTTTATTTATTTTATTTTTTTTAATTATTTTTTTTTGACAACTTCTATACTCACATTCCCCTTTAGAACTCCACTGTCCATCATATCCCCTCCCTCTCTCCATGAGTCTCTCTTTTAATTTGATGTCATCATCTTTTTCTTCTATTTTTGAGGGTCTTGTGGAGGTATTGCTAGGCACTGCAAGGTCATGGATATCGAGGCCAATTTCTGTCTGGACAGTTGCATTGTAAGGAGTCGTACCCTTCCTTTGGCTCTTCCATTCTATATTTTCATTATTTATTTATTATTTATTTTTTTTTCGGTTTTTTCGAGGTAGGGTCTCACTCTGGCCCAGGCTGACCTGGAATTAACTCTGTCGTCTCAGGGTGGCCTCGAACTCACGGCGATCCTCCTACCTCTGCCTCCCGAGTGCTGGGATTAAAGGCGTGCGCCACCACACACGGCTTGTATTTTTATTTTTATCTATTTATTTGAAAGAGAGAGAGAGCCGCTGCAAAGGAACTCGGGCGCACGCACCACCTTGTGCATCTGGCTTTTTACGTGGCTCCTGGGGAATCGAACCTGGGTCCTCTGGCTTTGCAGGTAAAGCGTCTTAAGCGCTGAGCCACCCCTCTGCAGCCCCATATGCCAGCTCTCCAATATACCAACTCTCAATGGTCCAGTCATTGAGTGAGGAGTCGCCACGTGGATTTAAGTGGAGATTCAAAGTATAGATTTTGCAAAATAATAATAATAATAATAATAATAATAATAATAATAATAATAATATAATGCTCTGATGATCTGGGAGACTAAATGGACAAGGATTCTTGTGATAATTTGAGAAAGAAAAAAAAAAAAAAACAAACAGAAAAGAAGGTGGGGGAGGAAGGAGACTGGCAGTAAAGTTTATGCCAGAATGAATCTGCAATTCTAATAGCTTTGTGATGCGGTTTAGTAACTGTTAGGCGGCTGCTGAACAAAAACAAAAATAGCAAAAGAAAAAAAACACCCCAAAGGCAGGAAAGTGCCGGACGGTTTTTGAAAATCAGATGCAAAAAAAAAAAAAAAAAAAATCATGACCATTTGACACCCCTGTTGAGGGGAAAATAAAATTTATTTCCTGCCTAATTGAACGCCGTGATTAAACGCACTTTAGAAAGGAACATTATCAATCTAATAAAAGAGAGAGAGAGAGAGAAAGAGAGGGGAAGGAAGCTAAAATATTATTTTAGACGAGAAAATGATATGTGTTTTTTGTTTCTTTCTTTTCTAAAGATTTATTTATATTTATTTATTTATTTATTTATTTATTTATTTATTTATTTATTTATTTATTAGAGAATGGATGCGCCAGGGTCTCCAGCCACTGCCAACGCACTGCAGACGCATGAGCTCCCCCCGCCGCCCTTGTGCATCTGGCTTACGTGGGTCCTGGGGAATCGAACCTGGGTCCTTTGGCTTTGCAGGCAAACGCCTTCACTGCTGCGCCATCCCTCCCTCCAGCCCTGGTTTTTAAAATATGTTTTATTTATTTATTTGAGAGAGAGAGAGAGAGGGAGGGAGAGAGAATGGACACGCCAGGGCCTCCAGCCACCCACCGCAAATGAACTCCAGAAGCATGCGCCCCCTTGTGCATCTGGCTTATGTGGGTCCTGGGGAATCGAACTGGGGTCCTTTGGCTTTGCAGGCAAACGCCTTCACTGCTGAGCCATCTCTCTCTCTCTCTGTCTGTCTCTACCTCCTTCTCTCTCTTAAATAAATAAATAAATAAATAAATAATAAATAAATAATAAATAAATAAACAGGAAGACAGGAAAAAAAGGAGGGGTGGAGGGACTGAAGGAAAAGAGTGTAAAGAAACCAGAAGAAGAGAAAAAAGCTTTTCTTTTCCTTTCCTTTTCTTTTCTTTCCTTTTCTCTTTTCCTTTCCTTTCTCTTTTCCTTTTCCTTTCTCTTTTCTTTTTTTCTTTTTTCTTTCTCTTTCCTTTTCTTTTCCTTTCCTTTCCTTTTCTTTCTTTCCTTTCCTTTCCTTTCTCTTTTCCTTTTTTCTTTTCCTTTCCTTTTTCCTTTTCCTTTTTTCTTTTCCTTTTTCCTTTTCCTTTCCTTTCCTTTTCCTTTCCTTTCCTTTTCCTTTCCTTTCTTTTTCCCTTTCCTTTCCTTTCCTTTCCTTTCCTTTCCTTTCTCCTTTCCTTTCCTTTCTTTTCCTTTTCCTTTCCTTTTCTTTTCCTTTCCTTTTCTTTCCTTTCTTTTCCTTTCCTTTTTTCCTTTCCTTTCTTTTCCTTTTTCTTTCCTTTTCTTTTTTTTCTTTTCCTTTCTTTCCTTTTCCTTCCTTTCTTTTTCCTTTTCTTTCCTTTCCCCTTTCCCTTTCCTTCCTTTCTCCTTTCCCTTCCCTTCCTTTTCTCTTTTTCCCTTTTCCTTTCCCTTTCCTTTCCTTCCTTTCCTTTCCCTTCCTTCCTTCCCTTTCCTTTCCCTTTCCTTCCTTTCCCTTCCCCTTCCTTTTTCCTTTTTTCCCTTTTCCTTCCCTTCCTTTTCTTTTCCTTTCCCCTTTTCCCTTCTTTTCCTTTCTTTTTTCCTTTCCTTTCCTTCCTTTCCTTTCCTTTCCCCCCTTCCTTTCCTTTCCTTTCCTTCCCTTTCCCTTTTTCCCTTTCCTTTCCTTTCCCTTCCTTTCCCTTTCCTTCCCCCCCCTTTCCTTTCTTTCCTTCTTTTTCTTCCTTCCTTCCTTTCCTTTCCTTTCCTCCCTTCCTTTCCTTTCCTTTCCTTTCCTTTCCTTTCCTTTCTTTTTCCTTTCCCTTTCCTTTCCCTTTCCTTTCCTTTCTTTTCTTTTCCTTTCCTTTCCTTTCTTTTCCTTTCTTCTTTCTCTTCTTTCTTCTTTTTTTCTTTTCCCCCTTTCGCTGCAGTGTGGAGTTTGGTTCCAGCGTGTCCTGCAAGGAACGTTTTGTCACGAGCCTCCTGTCCCCAAAGCATGTTGAGCGACCCTTCAAGAGGACACCTCGGAGATGGACCCCAGGGGGAAAAGTCCTTACTGGCCACTGCCTGGCACCTGTTCCTCTTCCTGCTTTCTGATGTCATCTCTGAGGACCCTGTGTTCTCCAGCCATTGTGACATCCATCAGCATATCAGAGACGCAGGTATTCTGTTATTGAACCCCCCACCACCACCACCAAAAGAAAAAAAAATTTGAATTTCTGGCCGGGCATGGTGGCGGCACACGCCTGGAATCCCAGCACTGGGGAGGCAGAGGTGGGAGGATCGTGGGCCGTGAGTTCGAGGCCAGGCTGAGATGATAAAGTGGCTTCCAGGTCAGCCCGGGCTAGAACGAGACCCGACCTTGTTAAAAATAAAAGAAAAGAAAATAAAAGACAAACGAAAGCCAAAGAAATTGAAAAAGAAAGAGGAGAGAGACGCTCTTGAGAAAACAAGCGATTTTCTTGAGAGACTTAATGGAAATAAATTTTTTTAAGAAAAAAAGAAAGAAAAAGCTAAAAACATGTTCAGAATTAAAGGGAAAACAATATCAGGCTGAAAAATAAGATGAAAAGATGACAGTGGAAAAGGTGAATATTGTAGACCAGCATAAACTGTCTCTATTCTATTCTAATTTTTTGTTTGTTTGTTTGTTTAATAAGCTTGGATGTTCTGAAACGAAAATTAACCCCGGGCAGTTTTGTTAAGGGCCTAGCAAGTCGGTGGAGGAGTCAGCTTCCAATGAACGGGGCGATAAAGGGCGACAGGAAATAAATGCAATTATTCTGTTGTGAGATTCCCGAGGGATGCGTGCACTTTGGAAGGTCGGGTTTTTTTAAATTAATTAATTTATTTTTTTTTAAAGTATACCGTCATAAGTTGAACACAAAACACTGGACTGTCAGGAGGATGCGTTTTCTCCAGAACTTTCCGAGGTCCTGCAAGTTGTCTGAGACGGGGGGTGACGTCGCTGCTGTTCACAGGATGCCAGAGGCCGGACGCCTCAAAGGATAATTGCTGACCACCTTGGCTCTTTGGAGGTGCCCGCCCCGCACCCCCCGTGCACGCATGGTAGGCTGTGTCTGGTGGGGTAGATTTATTTATTTATTATTATTTTATTTATTTATTTATTATTATTATATTTATTTATTATTATTTTATTTATTCATATATTATATTATTTATTTATTATTTATTTATTTATTTATTTATTTATTTTTGGTTTCCGAGATAGGGTGTCGCTCAAAGCCCAGGCTGACTCTGGAATTCACTCTGTCTCTGTCGTCTCAGGGTGGCCTTGAACTCACGGCCATGGATCCTCCTGCCTCTGCCTCCCAAGTGCTGCTGGGGTGAAAGGCGTGGGGGGGGGGTCCCACCACACCTGGCTTTATTTTATTATTGTTATTATTACTTTAAAATATCTTATTTATTTATTGTTTTTGGTTTTTCGAGGTAGGGTCTCACTCTGGTCCAGGCTGACCTGGAATTCACTATGTCATCTCAGGGCGGCCTTGAACTCATGGTGATGCTCCTACCTCTGCCTCCTGAGTGCTGGGATTAAAGGCGTGCACCACCATGCCCGGCTTATTTATTTATTTTTATTTTTAAATAATTTTTCTTATTTTTTTGAGGTAGGGTCTCACTCTAGCCCAGACTGACCTGGAATTCACTATGTAGTCTCAGGGTGGCCTCGAACTCATGGCGATCCTCCTACCTCTGCCTCCCAAGTGCTGGGATTAAAGGCGTGCACCACCACGCCCAGTTTATTTATTTATTTTTTAATTTATTTTTTTATTATTTTTTTGAGGTAGGGTGTCACTCTAGCCCAGGCTGACCTGGAAATCACTATGTAGTCTCAGGGTGGCCTCGAACTCATGGCGATCCTCCTACCTCTGCCTCCCAAGTGCTGGGATTTAAGGTGTGCGGCAACATGCCCAGTTTGTTTGTATATTTATTTATTTATTTATTTTTATTTTTAGATTATTTTTCTTTTTTTTTTTTGAGGTAGGGTCTCACTCTAGCCCAGACTGACCTGGAATTCACTATGTAGTCTCAGGGTGGCCTCGAACTCATGGTGATCCTCCTACCTCTGCCTCCCGAGTGCTGGGATTAAAGGCGTGCACCACCACGCCCGGCTTGTTATTTTATTATTATTTTTAATGAGAGTGTTGCAGTCAGGTTCCCATTTGCTGGCAGAAACCACCTGACCAAGAACAGCTTTTTTTGGGGGGGGGGTGTGGGGAAAAAAGGGTTTATTTTGGCTTACAGACTCGAGGGGACGCTCCATGAAGCCAGGGGAAAATGACGGCACGAGCAGAGGGTGGACATCACACCCTGGCCAGCATCGGGTGGACAACAGCCACAGGAGAGTGTGCCAGACACTGGCTGTAACACCCATAAGCCCACCCCCAGCAATACACCACCTCCAGGAGGCTCCGATTCCCAAATCTCCATCAGCTGGGGACCTAGCGTTCAGAACCCCTAAGTTTATGGGGGACCCCTGAATCCAAACAGCACAGGGATCTTAGAAGATGGTGCAGTCAGGTTCACACTGCTGGCAGAAATCACCTGACCAAGAGCAGCTTGTGGGGGAAAAAGGGTTTTTCTTGATTTATGGACTCGAGGGGAAGCTCCACGATGGCAGGGAAAACGATGGCACGAGCAGAGGGTGGACATCACCCCCTGGCCAGCATCAGGTGGACAACAGCCACAGGAGAGTGTGCCAGACACTGGCTGTAACACCCATAAGCCCACCCCCAACAATACACCACCTCCAGGAGGCTCCGATTCCCAGATCTCCATCAGCTGGGGACCTAGCATTCAGAACCCCTAAGTTTATGGGGGACCCCTGAGTCAGACCACCACAGAGAGGGAGAGAGAGAGAGAGAGAGAATTGGCACGCCAAGGCCTTAGCCAGTACCAATGAAGTCCAGATACGTGTGCCACCTTGTGCACCTGAGTCACCTCGTGGCTCTGGCTTACGTGGGCTCTGGGGAGTTGAACCGGGGTCCTTACGCTTTGCAGGTAAGTGCCTTAACCGCAAAGCCATCTCTCCAGGTCAGGAGTTATATATTTATTTATTTCCTATTTTATTCTATTTTTCTATTCTATTCTATTCTATTCTATTCTATTCTATTTTATATTCTATTCTATTTTATTCTATTCTATTTTTCTATTCTATTCTATTCTATTCTATTTTTATATTCTATTCTATTTTTCTATTCTATTCTATTTTTCTATTCTATTCTATTCTATTCTATTCTATTCTATTTTTCTATTCTATTCTGTTCTATTTTTTTTTTTTATTCTATTCTATTCTTCTATTCTATTCTATTCTATTCTATTTTTCTATTCTATTTTTCTATTCTATTTTTCTATTCTATTTTTCTATTCTATTTATTCTATTCTATTCTATTCTATTCTATTCTATTCTATTCTATTCTATTTTTCCATTCTATTCTATTCTATTCTATTCTATTCTATTTTTTTTCCATTCTATTCTATTTTTCTATTCTATTCTGTTCTATTCTATTTTTATATTCTATTCTATTCTATTCTATGCTATTCTATTTTTCTATTCTATGCTATTCTATTTTTTCTATTTTATGCTATTCTATTTTTCTATTCTATTCTATTCTATTCTATTCTATTCTATTCTATTCTATTCTATTCTATTCTTTTTCCATTCCATTCTTTCTATTCTATTCTATTCTATTCTATTCTATTCTATTCTATTCTATTCTATTCTATTCTATTCTATTCTATTCTTTTTCCATTCCATTCATTCTATTCTATTCTATTCTATTCTATTCTATTCTATTCTATTCTATTCTATTCTATTCTATTGTATTCTATTCTATTCTATTGTATTCTATTGTATTCTATTCTATTCTATTCTATTCTATTCTATTCTATTCTATTTTTGTATTCTATTCTATCCTATTTTTCTATTCTTCTATTCTATTCTATTCTATTCTATTCTATTCTATTCTATTCTATTCTATTCTATTCTATTCTATTCTATTCTATTCTATCCTATCCTATCCTATCCTATCCTATCCTATCCTATCCTATCCTATCCTATCCTATCCTATCCTATCCCTATCCTATCCTAAATTCTATTTTTTTTGTCACAGTAGGATTGTGCTGTAGTCCAGGCTGACCCGGAATTCACTATGCCATCTCGGGCTGGCTTCGAACTCACGGCCATGGTCCTCCTACCTCTGCCTCCCGTGTGCTGCTGGGATGAAAGGTGTGCGCGCCCGTGGACACACCCAGCTGATTGATATTTTTATTTTATATTTTTAAATTAAATTAAATTAAATTTTTATTTTATTTATTTTATTTTATTTTAGTTTTTGGATTTTCAAGATAGGTTATCTCTCTAGCCCAGGCTGACCCGGAATTCACTATGCCATCTCAGGCTGGCTTCGAACTCCCGGCCGCAATCCTCCTGCCTCTGTCTCCCGAGTGCTGCTGGGATTCGGATTTTGAGGGTTCTTGGTTCTCCCCATCCCATGGTAGTGGTGAGAATAACTCACGTTCGAGGCCGACAACCACGTTCGCCAAAAGATCAGACGTGGAGTCTTAGGTACATCGACAGAGAGATAAAATCAAAACCAGCATCGGGGGCTGGAGAGACGGCTTAGCTGTGAAGGCGCATGCCTGCGAAGCCGAAGGACCCAGGTTCGATTCCCCAGCACCCACATCAAGCCAGATGCACAAGGGGGCGCATGCATCCGGAGTTTGCTTGCAGTGCCTGGAGGCCCTGGTGTGCCCGTTCTCTCTCTGTCGCTCTCAAATAAATAAATTAATTAAAATTTTTTTTCTCAGCTGTGTGTGGTGGCGCACGCAGCACTCGGGAGGCAGAGGTCGTCGTGAGTTTGAGGCCACCCTGAGACGACATAGTGAATTCCAGGTCAGCCTGGGCCAGAGCGAGACCCTACCTCAAAAAAATATATATGTATTTTAATCTTTAAAAACATCATATAACACTAATTAAAATATAAACTATCAAAAAAACGTGAAAACCACTCTTAGGAATTAGACGGTATACAATGAAGGAAAGGACTCTTCTCATGCTATATAGAATATATATGTATAGATGTGTATAAGGTGTAATGATAAAATTCTATATATTACAACATATTGTTATAATATGCACATATATGTATATATAACATATGCTATTATATATACATTTATAATTATACATGTTATATTATTATGTTATGCATGTATTGTTACTATATATACATATATGTGCACAGATCATCTATAATTATATATTATGTTGTAAAATATTGTTTTATATATATATATATTCATCTTATTATATATACAATATAACAATATACATTATGTTATATACATATTACATTATATATACATATATATTATACATATGTAAATATACATATTATGTTATGTCATGTACATATTAGGTATATACATATATAATTATACATATTATGTTATTATGTACATAATACATATATACATACTATGTACAGATTATATATAATTATATGTTACATTGTAAAATGTTATATATACATGTATTCATCTTATTATACATATATAAAAATATACATATTATGTTGTGTTATGTACATATTATGTTATATATATATATATATATAATTATCCATATTATGTTATTATGTTATGTGTGTATTGTTACTGTATATACATATATATGTACAGATTGTATCTAATTATATATTATGGTATAAAATATTGTTATGTATACATATATCCATGTTATTTTATTATGTATACATTTATAAATATACATATATGTTATGTACATATTAGGTTATATATATACATATATAATTATCCATATTATGTTATTATGTTATATATGTATTGTTACTATATATACATATATATATGTACAGATTGTATCTAATTATATGTTATGTTATAAAATATTGTTATATATACATATATTCATGTTTTTTATTATATATACATATATAAATATACATATATGTTATGTTATGTACATATTAGGTTATATATGCATACATAATTATCCATATTATGTTATTACATTATGTACATATTGTTACTATATATACATATTTATGTACAGATAATATATAATTATATGGTATGTTATAAAATATTGTTATGTATACATATATTCATCTTATTTTATTATGTATACATATATAATTATACATATTATGTTATGTCCATATTAGGTTACATATGCATATAGAATTATACATATTATTTTATGTACATATTAGGTTATGTATGCATATAGAATTATACATATTATGTTGTTATGTTAGTAACGTATTGTTACTATATATGCATACATATGTACAGATTATATATAATTATATAGTATGTTATAAAATATTGTTATGTATATATATATTCATCTTATTTTATTATATATACACATATAAATATACATATTATGTTATTTTATGTACATATTAGGTTATTTATACATATATAATTATACATATTATGTTATTATGTTATATATGTATTGTTACTATATACAAATATATGTACAGATTGTATCTAATTATGTATTATGTTATAAAATATTGTTATGTATACATATATTCATCTTATTTATTATGTATACATGTATAATTATACATATTATGTTATGTCAATATTAGGTTACATATGCATATATAATTATACATATTATATTATGTACATATTAGGTTATATCTGCATATAGAATTATCCATATTATGTTGTTATGTTATGTACATATTGTTACCATATATGCATACATATGTACAGATTATATATAATTATATATTATATTATAAAATATTGTTATATATACATGTATTCATCTTATTATGTATACATATATTAAAATATACATATTATGTTTATGTACATATAGGTTATATATGCATATATAATTATACATATCATGTTATTATGTTATATACGTATTGTTAGTATATATACATACATATGTACAGATTGTATATAATTGTATATGATGTTGTAAAATATTGTTATGTATACATATATTCATCTTATTTCATCATGTATACACATATAGATATACATATTATGTTATGTATGTATTAGGTTACATATACATATATAAGTATATGTATGTTGTTTTATAATTTGTTGTGTTATGTCATTATACATACATATATTCATATTATGTTGTTATATATACATATAGTTATATTATATATACATATATGCATATAAAATATATATATATAAATGTATGCATATATGTATATAAATATATATACATATATAAATATATACATACACACACAAATATACACACACACAATGTATACACACATACATACACACACATACACACACACATGTATATATATATATATATATATATATATATATATGACACATCTAAATGAGTTCAGTGGAAGCTACAGCCCTAAATTCCATCCTAAGATGGGTCCAGAGGAAGGTATTGCTACTATATATACATACATATGAACAGATCATATATAATTGTATATTATGTTATGAAATATTGATATACATATATTCATCTTATTTTATTATGTATACACATATCAATATACATATATGTTAGGTTATGTACATATTAGGTTATATATGCATATATAACTACACATATTATGTTATGTTATATATGTATTGTTACTATATATACATACATATATACAGATCATATATAATTATATATTATGTTATCAAATATTGTTATGTATATATATATAAAAGGGGAAACATAATAGACAAATGAACCCGGTAGACTAATTAATTCATTATATCTGTATTAGTGACTTTCCCCTTGCTTTCACCAAATACCTGGGAAAAGGGACTAAAGACACGAAACGGGGCTGGAGAGACAGCTCAGCGGTGAGGGCGCTGGCCTGCGAAGCCGAAGGACCCAGGTTCGACTCCCCGGATCCCACGTAAGCCAGACGCACAGAGGTGAGACAAGCTCTTCAGGTCGCACGTGCCCGCCGGGTGGCGCAAGCGTCTGGAAATCGATAGCAGTAGCCGGGGCCCTGGCGTGCACCAATTTTCTCTCTTTCTCCGTCTCATAAAAAAATTAAATTAGTTGGGCGTGGTGGTGCTCACGTCTTTCATCCCAGCACTTGGGAAGCAGAAGTAGGAGGGTCGTGGCCATGAGTTCAAGGCCAGCCTGAGACGACAGAGTGAATTCCAGGTCAGCCTGGGCTAGAGCGAGACCCGACCTCAAAAAACTACAAAACCAAAAAATAAAATTAGCCGGGCGTGGTGGCGCACGCCTTTAATCCCAGCACTCGGGAGGCAGAGGTAGGAGGATCATGGCCGTGAGTTCGAGGCCAGCCTGAGACGACAGAGTGAATTCCAGGTCAGCCTGGGCTAGACCAAGACCCTACCTTTGAAAAACTTAAAAAAACCAAAAAATAATATAAAATAAAATTAAGCTGGGTGTGGTGGCGCTCATGCCTGTCATCCCAGTACTCAGGAGGCAGAGATAGGAGGATCATGGCTGTGAGTTCAAGGCCAGCCTGAGACGACAGAGTGAATTCCAGGTCAGCCTGGGCTAGAGCGAGACCCTTGGAAAATTAAAACACAAAAAATAAAATAAAATTAAGCAGGGCATGGTGGTGCTCACGCCTTTAATCCCAGCACTCAGGAGGCAGAGGTAGGAGGATCGTGGCCGTGAGTTCGAGGCCACCCTGAGACGACAGAGTGAATTCCAGGTCAGCCTGGGCTCAGAGACCCGACCACAAAAAACCAAAAAAAAAAAAAAAATCAAATTAAATAAAATTAAACTGGGCATGGTGGTGCTCATGCTTTTAATCCCAGCACATGGGAGGCAGAGGTAGGAGGATCGTGGCCGTGAGTTCAAGGCCAGCCTGAGACCAAAACATAAAATAAAATAAAATTAAGACAGGTGAATTCAGGTCAGCCTGGGGTAGAGAGCCAGACCCTACCTGGGAAAAGCCAAAATGAATAAATAAATAAAATTAAACAAATAAAGGAATGTATCCCACTTTGGTAAATTCACAAATGTCCTGAAGTGGATGTACACATGTGTTCACCAAGCCAGCCAACAGCTAAACCCAAAACAAGGGACACCCCCACCCTCAAAATTCCCCTTTGTGTGCTGGGAAGCAGGCCAATGGTGCCTCCTCCTTTTACATTTCTGTATTTTTCTGTATTTTTCCATATATATATTGTAGTAATATATACATATTATAATGTATATAATATATTATATAATATATATAATTATATAATTATAATTATAAAATTATATATAATACAATATATTATATTATTATATTATATATGATATAATAATATATAATATAGTAATAATATATAATATAAATTATATATATAATACATATATATATAATACATTTATATATAATACATATATATAATACATATATATATATACATATATATGTATATGTATTTTCGTCTTTGTGCTTGCACCGATGTTTCAAGTCAATGGGGATGCATTGCCATCTTGCATGTATAAGATACTGAATGATATCTTTGTCAAAACAACCAAAACAAAACACAAAAAAACAGCATTTTAAATTGTTAACCCATGACAGTCCTCTAAAAACATTTAGGATAAAATGATATTTAGGGTAAAATGGTAAAAATGACTGTCTTCTAATAGAATTTAAGACATAATTCATTTTCTCTTTTTTCTTAAATATTTTATTTATTTTTTATTTATTTGAGAAAGAGAGAGAGGAGGAGAGAGAATGGGTGGGTAGGCAAAACGCCCAGATGCATGTGCCCCCTTGTGCCTCCAGCCACTGCAACTCCAGCCCGAGCTCCAGATGCATGTGCCTCCCCTGAACTGTGCATCTGACTTATTATTACTATTGTTGTTATTATTTAAATATATTTTTATTTATTTGAGAGAGAAGAAAAAGGCAGAGACGAATGGGTCCTGGGAACTCCAGACAGATACCTGGGTCCTCTGGTCCTTCACAGGGGAATGCCTTAACTGCTAAGCCATCCCTCCAGCCCTTTAATAATAATAATAATAATAATAATAATAATAATAATAAATAATAATAATTATTATTATTATTTTGGTTTTTTTCGAGGTAGGGTGTTGCTCTAGCCCAGGCTGACCTGGAATTCACTCTGTCGTCTCAGGCTGGCCTTGAACTCACGGCCAGGCCACGATCCTCCTACCTCTGCCTCCCCAGTGCTGGGATGAAAGGCGTGCGCCACCATACCTAATTGACTTATTATTACTATTGTTGTTATTATTTAAATATATTTTTATTTATTTGAGAGAGAAGAAAAAGGCAGAGAGAGAATGGGTGCATGCCAGGGCCTCCAGCCACTGCAAATGAACTCCAGACGCATGCACCCCCTTGTGCATCTGGCTTTCCATGGGTCCTGGGGAATCGAACCTGGGTCCTTCGGCTTTGCAGGCCAGCGCCTTCAACGGCTGAGCCGTCCCTCCAGACCAAAAATTCATTTTTCTACAAAGTCTAACGACACCAATTTGGAATGGATGCTGGAGCCGACAGATGGCGAACGCTCCTGAACGTCAGCTGACATTTCCCAAGGATTTGGAGCATTTTTTTCAAAAAACCTAAATTCACGAGGGTCCCGGACAGAGATGGCTTCGTGGTTAAGGAGCTGCTCTGAGCAGCCTAAGGGCCCAGGTTCGATTCCCCACGGGGACCCAAGTGAAGGCAGACGCACAAGGTGGGGGGGGGGCCGCACGCCTCTGGGCATGCAACCATTCTCTGTCTCCAAAATGAATAAATAAATAAATAAATAAATAAATAAATAAATAAATAAATAAAACAAAATAAAATAAATTTAAAAATTGCTTAAAATAAAAAAAAAAGGAAAAGAATGGTTGAAAATGAATTTTTCTTTCTTTTTCTTTTTCTTTCTTTCTTTTTTTTTTTTTTATTTTCCAGAAGGTTGGAGGAGGTGACATCTTGCGAGGGCTTCCTGGGGAGACGGTCTGTCATCCTCGCCTGCGTTTTGCAGGGTGGTGACGGGGCAGAAACCAAAATAGCCCTCTCCCTTTCTTTGACCCATTTTGAATGTTGACCTAAATTCTCCAGTTTCGTGGGGCCCTGAAGGAACCGTTGGGGTTTTTGAATGTGTTTTTTCTAAATGTTAGAGTAAGCATGTCTCATTACATGAATCTATGCTGTTTGTAAGAGCCAAAAGTGAGTTTGTTTATATATATATATATATATATATATATATATATATATATATATAAAATATATATAATATATGATATAGATTATATATAATATATAAAATATATATATATATATATAACATATAATATATAATAACATATATATGTTATTATTATTATTATTTTTATTTTATTTTATTATTTTGGCTTTTCTCACACCAAGTGAAGTGGCACTTTATTGCTAAAGGCCGCACGCCTCTGGGTATGCAAACTATCTCTGTCTCCAAAATGAATAAATAAATAAATAAATAAATAAATAAATAAATAAATAAATAAATAAAATAAAACAAAATAAAATAAATTTAAAATTGCTTAAAATTAAAAAAAAAAAGAAAGGAATGGTTGAAAATGAATTTTTCTTTTCTTTCTTTCTTTTTTTTTTTTATTTTCCAGAAGGTGGACCAGGTGACATCTGGGTAAGGGCTTCCTTGGGAGACGGGTTCGTCATCTCCCTCGCCTGCGTTTTGCAGTGGCGGTGGTGAGGGGGCAGAAACCAAAATAGCCCTCTCCTTTCTTTTGACCCATTTTGAATGCGACCTAAATTCTCCAGTTTCGTGGGGCCCTGAAGGAACCGTAGGGCTTTGAATGTGTTTTTCTAAATGTTAGAGTAAGCATGTCTCATTACATGAATCTATGCTGTTTGTAAGAGCCAAAGTGAGTTTGTTTATATATATATATATATATATATATATATATATATATATATAAAATATATATAATATATGATATAAATTATATATAATATATAAAATATATAATATATAATAACATATGTATGTTGTTATTATTATTATTATTATTATTTTATTTTATTTATTATTTTGGCTTTCGAGGTCGGGTCTCACTTCAGCCCAGGCTGACCTGGAATTCACTCTGTCGTCTCAGGCTGGCCTCGAACTCACTGCCACGATCCTCCTACCTCTGCCTCCCGAGTGCTGCTGGGATTCAGTTGGGCGCAGCGCCACAACTGCCAGCAAAAAATATTCTATTTGAGTGGCTGAGGAAATGGCTTAGCAGTTAATGTGTCTGTCTGCAAAGCCTAAGGACCTCGCAGCCATTCTCAGGATCAGGTCAAGCCAGATGCACAAGGGGGCATATGTAGCCTGGAGTTTGTTTGCAGTGGCTGGAGGCCCTGGCACGCCACTGTCTCTCTTCCAGCCCTTTATAATAATAATAATAATAATAATAATAATAATAATAATAATAAATAATAATTATTATTATTATTTTGGTTTTCAGGTAGGGTGTTGCTCTAGCCCAGGCTGACCTGGAATTCACTCTGTTGTCTCAGGCTGGCCTCGAACTCTCGGCCAGGCCACGATCCTCCTACCTCTGCCTCCCGAGTGCTGGGATGAAAGGCGTGCACCACCATACCTAATTGACTTATTATTACTATTGTTGTTATTATTTAAATATATTTTTATTTATTTGAGAGAGAAGAAAAAGGCAGAGAGAGAATGGGTGCATGCCAGGGCCTCCAGCCACTGCAAATGAACTCCAGACGCATGCACCCCCTTGTGCATCTGGCTTTCCATGGGTCCTGGGGAATCGAACCTGGGTCCTTCGGCTTTGCAGGCCAGCGCCTTCAACGGCTGAGCCGTCCCTCCAGACCAAAAATTCATTTTTCTACAAAGTCTAACGACACCAATTTGGAATGGATGCTGGAGCCGACAGATGGCGAACGCTCCTGAACGTCAGCTGACATTTCCCAAGGATTTGGAGCATTTTTCAAAAAAACCTAAATTCACGAGGGTCCCCGGACAGAGATGGCCGTGGTTAAGGAGCTGCTCTGAGCAGCCTAAGGGCCCAGGTTCGATTCCCCACGGGGACCCAAGTGAAGGCAGGCAGCACAAGGTGGGGGGCCGCGCCTCTGGGCATGCAACCATTCTCTGTCTCCAAAATGAATAAATAAATAAATAAATAAATAAATAAATAAATAAATAAATAAATAAAACAAAATAAAATAAATTTAAAAATTGCTTAAAATTAAAAAAAAAGAAAGGAATGGTTGAAAATGAATTTTTCTTTTTCTTTCTTTTTCTTTTTTTTTGTATTTTCCAGAAGGTTGGACCAGGTGACATCTTGCAAGGGCTTCCTGGGGAGACGGTCTGTCATCCTCGCCTGCGTTTTGCAGGGCGGTGAGGGGGCAGAAACCAAAATAGCCCTCTCCCTTTCTTTGACCCATTTTGAATGTTGACCTAAATTCTCCAGTTTCGTGGGGCCCTGAAGGAACCGTAGGGGTTTTTGAATGTGTTTTTTCTAAATGTTAGAGTAAGCATGTCTCATTACATGAATCTATGCTGTTTGTAAGAGCCAAAAGTGAGTTTGTTTATATATATATATATATATATATATATATATATATATATATAAAATATATATAATATATGATATAAATTATATATAATATATAAAAATATATAATATATAATAACATATGTATGTTGTTATTATTATTATTATTATTATTTTTATTTTATTTTATTATTTTGGCTTTTCAAGGTCGGGTCTGGCTCTAGCCCAGGCTGACCTGGAATTCACTCTGTCGTCTCAGGCTGGCCTCGAACTCACTGCCACGATCCTCCTACCTCTGCCTCCCGAGTGCTGCTGGGATTCAAGGCGTGCGCCACAACGGCCAGCAAAAATATCTTATTTTGGGGGCTGAGGAAATGGCTTAGCAGTTAATGTGTCTGTCTGCAAAGCCTAAGGACCCGGGTTCGATTCCCCAGGACCCATGTCAAGCCAGATGCACAAGGGGGCATATGTGTCTGGAGTTTGTTTGCAGTGGCTGGAGGCCCTGGCATGCCCACTGTCTCTCTCTCTCTCTCTCTCAAATAAATAAATAAAATTTTAAAATATATTTTACTTATTTATTTGAGAGAAAGAGGCAGAGAGAGAGAGAGAAATGGGCACACCAGGGCCTCCAGCCACTGCAAACGAACCCCAGATGCATGTGACACCTTATGCATCTGGCTTACGTGGGTCCTGGAGAGTTGAACCGGGATCCTTTGGCTTTGCAGGAAAATGCCTTAACTGCTAAGCCATCTCTCCAGCCCATAGATAAATAAATAAATAAATTTTTTTTTTTGTTTTGTTTGTTTGAGGTAGGGTCTCGCTCTAGCCCAGGCTGACCTGGAATCTGCTATGTAGTCTCAGGATGGCCTTGAACTCACGGCGATCCTCCTACCTCTGCCTCGCAAGTGCTGGGATTAAAGGCGTGCGCCACCATGCCCGGCTTAAATAAAATATTTTTTTTAATTTTAATTTTTTTTTATTTATTTGAGAGAGACAGACAGAGAACGGGGAAGATTGAGAGACGGAGAAAGAGAGACAGGGTGAGGGGGAGAGAATGGGTGCACATCAAGGCCTCCAGCCACTGCGAACAAACTCCAGATGCGTGCGCCCCCCCCCTTGTGCGTCTGGCTTACATGGGTCCTGGGGAATCGAACCCGGGTCCTTAGGCTTTGCAGGCAGGTGTCTCTAACCACTGAACCATCCCTGCAGCTCAGTATTTTTTTTTTGTTTTGGTTTTGCGAGGTAGGGTCTCACTCTGGTCCAGGCTGACTTGCAATTAGCTATGTAGTCTCAGGGTGGCCTCGAACTCACGGCCATCCTCCTAGCTCTGCCTCCCGAGTGCTGGGATTAAAGGCGTGCGCCACCACGCCCGGCTCGATTTTCACATAATGGTGATTATACGACACCCCAGTTAGCAGACATGACATAGGTTGGTGGTCTCTGATTGGTCTGGTCCTATACCAACCAGGTCTTGGGGGTAGTCAGACTGACATGACTGCGACAAACTTCCTGAGACGTGCAAATGCACAAAACGTTTGTTTGGGGTGTTCCCTTCATCATAGACAGTAGAGAGAGAAAAATGGTGGGGTGGGGCGTGGGGGCGGGGAGGTGGAGGGAGGATGGGTCAGGACCCAAAATGTCCTTCAAAAGCTGGCCCGAATGACCTCCTGTCACACTAGTGCAAACAACTCTAGACAAATCCTTTTTTTTAAAAAAAATTATTTTATTTATTTGATATATTATCTCTTTTATTTATTATTTATTTATTATATTTATTTATTCATTCTATTTATTTATTATTTGATATATTATCTATTTTATTTATTACTTATTTATTATATTTATTTATTCATTCTATTTATTTATTATATGATATATTATCTATTTTATTTATTATTTATTTATTATATTTATTTATTTATTCATTCTATTTATTTATTATATGATATATTATCTATTTTATTTATTATTTATTTATTATATTTATTTATTTATTCATTCTATTTATTTATTATATGATATATTATATATTTTATTTATTATTTATTTATTATATTTATTTATTTATTCTATTTATTTATTATATGATATATTATCTATTTTATTTATTATTTATTTATTATATGATATATTATCTATTTTATTTATTATTTATTTATTATATGATATATATTTTGTTTATTTATATATTATTTATTTGAGAGAAAGAGGAAGAGAGAGAAAGAAAGAATAGGCGCGCCAGGGCTTTCAGCCACTGCAAACAAACTCCAGATGCATGCGCCCCCTTATGCATCAGGCTTACGTGGGTCCTGGAGAGTCGAACCGGGATCCTTTGGCTTTGCAGGCACACGCCTTAACTGCTAAGCCATCTCTCCAGCCCCAAATCATCTTTTTTTTTTATAAGACCCCTTCGTAGACATTATAAATTCAAAGTACAATATTCCCTATGGTTATCTGAATGTAAATATGTCCCCCGTATGGGTTGGAGAGGTGGCTCAATGGTTAACACGCAAAGCCTAAGGACCCAGGTTCGAGTCCCCAGGACCCACATAAAGCCAGATGCACAAAGTGGCACATGTGTTGGAGTTTGGTTGCAGTGTCTGGAGGGCCCTGCTGCACCCATACACTCTCTCTGTCTATATTTCTCTGCTTGCCAATAAATAAATAAAATTCTTTAAAAAGTCGGGTGTGGTGGTGCACGCCTTTAAACCCACCAGCACTCGGGAGGCAGAGGCAGGAGGATCACCATGAGTTCGAGGCCATCCTGAGACTACATAGTGAATTCCAGATCAGCCTGGGCTAGAGTGAAAGCCTACTTCACAAGGAAAAAAATGTATATATATAATATCTATGTTAATTATATATATTAATTGTATATATAAATTGTATATATTAATTGTATATATAAATTATATATATAAATTGTATATATTAATTGTATATATAAATTATATACATCAATTGTATACATCAATTGTATATATTAATTGTATATATTAATTGTATATATAAATTATATATATTAATTGTATATATAAATTGTATATATTAATTGTATATATAAATTATATATATTAATTGTATATATTAATTGTATATATTAATTGTATATATAAATTATATACATCAATTGTATACATCAATTGTATATATTAATTGTATATATTAATTGTATATATTAATTGTATATATTAATTGTATATATAAATTATATATATATATTCTTTTTTTAATATTTATTTTTATTTATTTATTTATTTGAGAGAGAGATACAGAAGTAGGCAGGGGGAGAGAGAGAGAGAGAATGGGAGGGCCACAGCCTCCAGCCACTGCAGACGAACTCCAGATGCGTGCACCCCCTTGTGCATCTGGCTTATGTGGGTCCTGGAGAATCGAGCCTTGAACCGGGGTCCTTAGGCTTCACAGGCAAGCATTTAACCGCTAAGCCATCTCTCCAGCCTACTATTATATATTCTTTAAAAAGAAAATGTCCAGTTGGGCATGGTGGCACACGCCTTTAATCCCAGCACTCGGGAGGCAGAGGTAGGAGGATCGTGGCCGTGAGTTCGAGGCCAGCCTGAGACGACAGAGTGAATTCCAGGTCAGCCTGGGCTAGAGTGAGACCCTACCTCGAAAAAACAAACAAACAAAAAGAGAGTTAAAAAAGAAAATGTCCAGCCGGGCGTGGTGACGCACACCTTTAATCCCAGCAGCCCTCGGGAGGCCGTGAGTTCAAGGCCACCCTGAGACTGCATAGTGAATTCTGGGTCGGGTCAGCCTGGGCTAGAGTGAAGCCCTACTTAACAAGAAATAAAAAAAAAAAAAAGAAAAATCTATCCACCAAAACCCAATTATCTGGTAAAAACTAAAAATTGGAAGAAAATATCTGGTCATGTCTTGGGGGGGGGGAAAGGGGTATTTGTCAAAGGGTCAGAAAAAAAAAAAAGAGATTCACCATTCAGTAGCTTTAATTAAATTAATTAATTTATCGGAGAGAGAGAAATTTAGACACACACAGAAAGAGAGAGAATGGATGCGCCAGGGCCTCCAGCCACTGCAAATGAACTCCAGACGTGTGCACCCCCTTGTGCAGCTGGCTTACGTGGGTCCTGGGGAATCGAACCTGGGACCTTAGGCTTTGCAGGCATGTGCCTTAACCACTACGCCATCTTCTCCAGCCCTCCATCCAGAATGTTTACCTTCACTGACCATGTTCGTGGCTGTCTGCCACGGGTGTGACGGCAGCGACAATCAAGACGGCCTCACGATGGAAGAATGAAAATCTGGGACATGACATTTCCCGGCTCACCCATTGCCTGTAACTGGAAAATGACTTAAATAGAGATTTAAAAAAAAAAAAAATTGACAATTTTATAAATATGGACTTAACCTCTGTTTCTTGGGAAGAGAGAGGTAGTGTTTGTTTATTTATTTACTTATTTATTTATTTACTTATTTATTTATTTACTTATTTATTTATTTACTTATTAGAGGCAGAGAGAGAGAGAGAGAGAGAATGGGTGCACCAGGGCCTCCAGCCACTGCAAATGAACTCCAGATGCATGCATCACCTTGTGCATCTGGCTTATGTGGGTCCTGGAGAATCGAGCCTTGAACCGGGGTCCTTAGGCTTCACAGGCAAGCGCTTAACCGCGCTAAGCCATCTCTCCAGCTCCGTGGTGTTTTTTTGTTTTTTTAAAACACGTTTCCAAGACCTTGACAGAGAAATTATTTTAGTAGGAAAAAAAAAAATCACCATTGACTATTGCAGATTTTATAGGCCAAACGAGCACACGTGAAATGAAAAACAGCCATTCTTTCTCTGACGTAGCTTGTAATTTAGGTGTGTACGACGCAGGTCAGGCCCCCCACCTCCCTCAGATCCTAATTGCGATGGAATTTATGAGTGACGGACATGATCATGCAAAGGAGAATCATCTCCAAGAGGGTGTCTTTATAATTTAAAGAGAAGTGCTGGATGATTTTAAAAAGTGATTTTACATACATACATACATATATATATATATATAACATTAATAATAATTATATTTATTATATATTAGTACCTATATGCATATTATATAAATATATTTATTATATATTAATTATTTATATAATAAATAATATAATTATATAATATACATATATAATAAAAAATTATATATATATATATAATTTTTATAATTTTGGGGGGGTTGGGAATTTTATTTGCCCCACTCGTACCGGTTGTTTGTTCTTGCTTGACCCCCTGCCCCCGCCCCAGTCATGATCATCAGTTTGTGGGGACACAATTGGTTGCCGTGGAGATGAGTGCCACACTGCAAACAGGATTAGGGTTTTAAGTGGGAAACAGGCAGCTGGTACAGGGAATTCTTAACCAACAAGATGCTTTTATTCTGCCAGTAACCTTCAAACCATCACGTGTGACCCAAAATGGCATCCTTTTGTTTTGTGATTTTTTTTTCTTCTTTTTCTTTTCTTTTCTTTTCTTTTTTTTTTTTTTTAAATTTATTTATTTATTTATTAGTCAGAGAGAGAGAGAGAGAGGTAGAGAGAAAGAAAGTGAGAATGGGCGTGCCAGGGCCTCTAGCCACTGCAAATGAACTCCAGATGCATGCTCCATTATGTGCATCTGGCTTATGTGGGACCTGGAGAAACCTGGGTCCTTAGGCCAGCATGTGCCTTAACCATTAAGCCATCTCTCCAGATCATCTCCTTGTCAGGTTGGGATGGAAACAGAAACAAAGATGTTCAGAGACAACCAGAGAATGGTACCAAAAATAAATAAATAAATAAATAAATAAATAAATAAATAAATAAATAAATAGATAAAAACTTAGGACCAAGAAATGTGCAAGGAGTGTTTGGGGGTGGGGTCATGTCATGGTTTCTGTAAATCACTAAATAAACGTGTCCAAATCAGAACAGGAAACTGCTTATGGCTGGAGATCGGAGGCCAAACTGATTTAAAAATAAATTTAAAAATAAATTACGGGGGCTGGAGGGATGGCTCAGCGGTTAAGGCGTTGGCCTATGAAGCCTAAGGACTCAGGTTCGATTCCCCAGGACCCACATCAAAAACATGCATCTGGAGTTCGTTTGCAGTGGCTACAGGCCCTGGGGCGCCCATTCTCTCTCTGTCTGCCTCTCTGATATCTTTCTCTCTTGTCTCTGCTGGAAAATAAATAAATAATAATAAATATAAATAATAATAATAAATAAATAAATGGGGGCCGGAAAGATGGCTCAGCGGTCAAGGCGTTTGCCTGCGAAGCCAAAGGGTCCCAGTTCGATTCCCCAGGACCCACGTCAGCCAGACGCACAAGGGGGTGCATGCATCTGGAGTTCGTTTGCAGTGGTTGGAGGCCCTGGCATGCACCCATTCTCTCTCTGTCTGCCTCTCTTCTATCTTTCTCTCTTGTCTCTGCTGGAAAATAAATAAATAATAATAAATATAAATAATAAAAATAAATAAATAGGGGTGGAAAGATGGCTCAGCGGTTAAGGCGTTTGCCTGCGAAGCCAAAGGGTCCCGGTTCGATTCCCCAGGACCCACGTCAGCCAGATGCACAAGGGGGTGCATGCATCTGGAGTTCATTTGCAGTGGCTGGAGGCCCTGGCATGCACCCATTCTCTCTCTGTCTGCCTCTCTTCTATCTTTCTCTCTTGTCTCTGCTGGAAAATAAATAAATAATAATAAATATAAGTAATAATAAAAAAATAAAATGGGGGCTGGAGAGATAGCTCAGCGGTTAAGACGTTTGCCTGCGAAGCCAAAGGGTCCCGGTTCAATTCCCCAGGACCCACGTCAGCCAGACGCACAAGGGGGTGCATGCATCTGGAGTTCATTTGCAGTGGCTGGAGACCCTGGCGCATCCATTCTCTGTCTGCCTCTCTGCTATCTTTCTCTCTTGTCTCTGCTGGAAAATAAATAAATAATAATAAATATAAATAATAATAAATAAATAAAATGGGGGCCGGAGAGATGGCTCAGCGGTTAAGGTGTTGGCCTATAAAGCCCAAGGACCCAGGTTCGATTCCCCAGGACCCACATCAGCCAGATGCAGAAGGTGGCGCATGCATCTGGAGTTCATTTGCAGTAGCTGGAGGCCCTGGCACACACATTCTCTCTCTGTCTGCCTCTCTTCTATCTTTCTCTCTGTCTCTGCTGGAAAATAAATAAATAATAATAAATATAAATAATAATAAATAAATAAATAAATAAATAAATAAATAAATAGGGGTGGAAAGATGGCTCAGAGTTAAGGCGTTTGGTGGAGCCAACTGGCCAGGTTTCATTCCCAGGACCCCGTCAGCCAGGCACAAGAGGGAGCATGCATCTGGAGTTCATTTGCAGTGGCTGGAGGCCGACAGAGCCCATTCTCTCTCTGTCTGCTATCTTTCTCTCTGTCTCTGCTGGAAAATAAATAAATAATAATAAAATATAAATAATAATAAATAAATAAATAGGGGTGGAAAGATGGCTCTCGGTTAAGGCGTATGTAAGGCAAAATTCCCTAGGACCCACGTCAGCCAGACGCACAAGGTGGTGCATGCATCTGGAGTTCATTTGCAGTGGCTGGAGGCCCTGGCATGCACCCATTCTCTCTCTGTCTGCCTCTCTGCTATCTTTCTCTCTGTCTCTGCTGGAAAATAAATAATAATAAATATAAATAATAATAAATAAATAAATAAATAAATAAATAAATGGGGGCCGGAGAGATGGCTCAGTGTTAAGGCATTGGCCTATAAAGCTTTAATTCCCAGGACCCACGTCAGCCAGGAGGCAAGGGGTGCATGCATCTGGAGTTCATTTGCAGTGGCCATGGCATGCACCCATTCTCTGTCTGCCAGCCTCTGCTATCTTTCTCTCTCATCTCTGCTGGAAAATAAATAAATAATAATAAATATAAATAATAATAAATAAATAAATAAAAAAATAAATAAATAAAGGCATTTGCCTTAAAACCAAAGGGTCCAAGTATCCCCAGGACCCGTCAAAATTAACAGATATTGTCTGGAGTTGGTTGGTTGACTCATAACCCATTCTCTGTCTGTCTGTTCATCTTCTATCTTTCTCTCTTGTCTCTGCTGGAAAATAAATAAATAATAATAAATATAAATAATAAAAATAAATAAAATGGGGTGGAGAGATGGCTCAGCGGTTAATCCGTTGGCCTATAAAGCCTAAGGACCCAGGAGGATTCCCCAGGAGTTCAGCCAGGCCACAAGGGGATGCATGCATCTGGAGTTCGTTTGCAGTGGTTCAGGCCTGGCACCATTCTCTCTCTGTCTGCTATCTTTCTCTCTGTCTCTGCTGGAAAATAAATAAATAATAATAAATATAAATAATAATAATAAATAAATAAATGGGGGTGGAAAGATGGCTCAGCGGTCAAGGCGTTTGCAAAATTAACAAAGGTATTTCATTCCCAGGACTGACTCTTAATTAAGGTGGTGCATGCATCTAGAGTTCATCTGCAGAGGCTGGAGACCCTGGTGTGCGCATTTAATAAAAATTAAATTCAAAATGAACAGTAAGGCAAGGTGCAGCCATGTGGCGGACCGGTCAAAATCCCAGGTTGTCCACTCAGAGATGAATTTGAAGAGGATCTGGGGTAAGTTCAAGGCCATGGCTGAGTCAGCTGGTATGGTCAGAAGGACAGGAGTGTGGCGAATGCCAAAGGGAGGGACCCATGGCAGCCACGATGTCTCAATGCAGTCTCGACATACGCACATCATTTCCATCCCCTTTTTTTTTTTTTTTTTTAAATATTTTATTTATTTAAAAATAAAATAAATATTAGAGAAAAAGAGAGAATAAGTATGGCCTCCAGGCAAAATTAACTCCAGATATGCCCCCATGTCCATCTCTGATGGGTCCTGGAGAAAGTGTCTTGAATGTTCATCTCTATCTGTTCCCCCTCTCTCTCTGTCATATAATAGATTTAAAAATGTCAAAAGAGCCGGGCGTCGTGGACGTACCGGCCTTTCATCCCAGCACTCGGGAGGCAGAGGTAGGAGGATCGTGGGCCGTGAGTTCGAGGCCACCCCTGAGACGACAGAGTGAATTCCAGGTCAGCTTGGACCAGAGTGAGACCCTACCTCGCAAAACCAAACAAAATAAAAAATTTAAAAAAAAATAAAATTTTTAAAAACCCTCAAGTATGTAAAGGCAAAATTAACAGGTATTTCATTGGTTCTGACTCTTAATTAAGTGTCTGATGTTCATCACTATCTGTCCCCCTCCCCTGTCATATAATAGATTTAAAAAAAAATTTAGCCAGGTGTGGTGGCGCACGCCTTTAATCCCAGCACTCGGGAGGCAGAGGTAGGACGATCGTGGGCCATGAGTTCGAGGCCAGCCTGAGACGACAGAGTGAATTCCAGGTCAGCCTGGACCAGAGTGAGACCCTACCTCGAAAAACCAAAAAAATATTAATAATAAATAAATAAATAAATAAATAAATAAATATTTTTTTAAAACCCTCAAGTATGTAAAGGCAAAATTAACAGGTATTTCATTGGTTCTGACTCTAATTAACTGTCTGATGTTCATCTCTATCTGTTCCCCCCTCTCTCTCTGTCATATAATAGATTTAAAAAAAAAATTAGCCAGGTGTGGTGGCGCACGCCTTTAATCCCAGCACTCGGGAGGCAGAGGTAGGAGGATCGCCGTGAGTTCAAGGCCACCCTGAGACGACATAGTTAATTCCAGGTCAGCCTGGGCCACAGTGAGACCCTGCCTCGCAAAACCAAAAAATATAAAATAAATAAATAAATAAATATTTTTTTAAAACCCTCAAGTATGTAAAGGCAAAATTAACAGGTATTTCATTGGTTCTGACTCTTAATTAAGTGTCTGATGTTCATCTCTATCTGTCCCCCTCCCCTGTCATATAATAGATTTAAAAAAAAAATTAGCCAGGTGTGGTGGCGCACGCCTTTAATCCCAGCACTCGGGAGGCAGAGGCAGGGGGATGGCCATGAGTTCCAGGCCACCCTGAGACAACAGAGTGAATTCCAGGTCAGCCTGGACTACAGTGAGACCCTACCTTGAAAAACAAAAACAAACAAACAAACAAACAAACAAAAATGTCTTTAATGGCCGGAGGGATGGCTTGGCGGTTAAGGCGCTTGCCTGCAAAGCCAAAGGACCCAGGTTCGATTCCCCAGGACCCACGTGAAGCCAGATGCACAAGGTGGCACATGTATCTGCAGTGGTGGAGCCCCCCGACCCCCACACCCCGGGACATCCATACTCTCTCTCCCTCCATATCTCGCTCTTTCCATATAAATGGATAAAAAAAAATTGTGTGAAAATGCTTTTAAGTGTTCAAGAGATTATGAAGTGAGTCATGTCTATGCCCAGTCATTTTCAGAGAGAGGATTTCAACCCAAATATGGACTATCTCGATTTCCTGGTTCCAGCGATCATAGGGTAAGATGCATAAAAATCTATTTGAAAACAAGTATGAGGCTGGAGAGATGGCTTTAGCCGTTAAGGTGCTTGTCTGCAAAGCCTAAGGACCCAGGTTCGGTTCCCCAGGACTCATGTAAGCCAGATGCACAAGGGGGTGCATGCGTCTGGAGTTCCTTTACAGTGGCTGGAGGCCCTGGCGCACCCATTCTCTCTCTCTCTCTCAAATAAATAATCAATATTTAGCCGGGCGTGGTGGTGCACGCCTTTAATCCCAGCACTCGGGAGGCAGAGGTAGGAGGATCGCTGAGAGTTTGAGGCCACCCTGAGACTACGTAGTGAATTCCAGGTCAGCCTGGACCACAGTGAGACCCTGCCTCGAAAAACCAAACAAAATAAAATATTAAAAAATAAATAAATAAATATTTTTTTAAACCCTCAAGTATGTAAAGGCAAAATTAACAGGTATTTCATTGGCTCTGATTCTAATTAAGTGCCTGATGTTCATCTCTATCTGTTCCCCCCTCTCTCTCTGTCATATAATAGATTTAAAAAACAAAATTAGCCGGGTGTGGTGGCGCACGCCTTTAATCCCAGCACTCGGGAGGCAGAGGTAGGAGGATTGCCGTGAGTTCAAGGCCACCCTGAGACGACATAGTGAATTCCAGGTCAGCCTGGGCTAGACTGAGACCCTATCTCGAAAAACCAAAAAAAAAAAAATTAAATTAATAAATAAAAAATAAAATAAAATTAAAATAAAAATAAATAAAATAAAAATTAGGGCTGAAGGGATGGCTTAGCAGTTAAGGCACTTGCCTGCAAAGCCAAAGGACCCAGGCTCGATTCCCCAGGACCCACGTAAGCCAGGCACCCAAGGGGGCACATGTGTCTGGAGTTGGTTTGCAGTGGCTTGAAGCCCTGGTGCACCCATTCTTTCTCTCTCTCTCTCTCTTTCTCTCTCTCTCTCTACCTGCCCATTTCTGTGTCTCTCTCAAATAAATAAAATAAACAAAATATATAAAATAAAATAAAATAAAATAAAAGAGAGGCTGATTGAAATGTGGAAAGGATATGATGGAGACTGAAGTTCCAAAGGGGAAAGTGTGGGGGTGGGGGAGGAAGGAGGGAGGGAATTACCATGGGATATTGTCTACAGTTTTGGAAGTTGTCGATAAAAAAAAATAAAAATAAAATAACAATAAAACAATCAATAGGTTGGGGAAAAATAATAAAATAAAAAGTTTAAAAAAAACCTTTTTTTTTTCTTTTTCCGCCCACGCCACGCAGAATGACTGTGGAGCTTGGCTTGGGGCTGGAATGTGGGCTGGTCAAAGGGCGATTCCATGCCATCCACGCAAGCAAACAGCAGCGCCAGCCCAGGGCAGTGTTCCCTGGTCGACCAGATGTCTGAGGGAACAGACGCAGGGCCCCCAGCCAGCTGTGCATATTCTCTTTTTTATTTTGTTTTCTCCCTCTGCTAATCTTCTCCTTTGAGGGTGCGTGTCATTAAGCCTTGCCCTGGCTGTTCTAATCTAGACACGCAGACGCCACTGCACTTGGGGTCACGTTAACCCTGCATTCCAGGTGCGCGTTTAAAAATATATTTTATTTATTATTGATTGATTTGACAGAGAGAGAGAGAAAAAGTGGGTGCATGCCAGGGCCTCCAAGCCACTGCAGATGAACTCCAGATGCACGTGTCGCCTTGGGCCCTGGGGAATCGAACCTGGGTCCTTAGGCTTTGCAGGCAAGCGCCTTCAAACTGCTGAGCCATCTCTGCAGGCCACCAGTTGCTCATGTGCTTTGCTAACTGCTCAGCCCATTCCCCCTGGCCCGTGAAAAAAAAAAAAAGCAAATATTTTTAAGCATAGCCCATTTTTTTTTAATCTGTGATAATGTTCTCTCTCTCTCTCTTTTTTTTTTTTTTCTTTTTGGCATTGGATGTATGTGAAATGTCATGCAACTTTCATCTTGACTAACATGTCGGTCTAAAGTTAAATCAATTATTATTATTTTTTTAAAAGGAAATGACACAGAGCATATGCACACGTGTCTACATCTCTCTTCAAAAGCCCCGTGTCATCGTTTGAAGCTGTGGTGAGCAACTGGGATGTTTCAGGACCGTTTTGAAGCCTTCACTTTGGGGATTGCTCTTAAAACCCGCCAGACGTTTGCTTTGAATAAACCACAAGAGGTAGGGGTGGGGGTGGGGGGCCAGATTAGTTTTGTACGCTGCGTTATATTTTATTTTTTCCTGCCAAACCTGTCGGGGAGACTTGTGAGCAAGACAAAGAGAGATAGGGGAAGTCTGGGGGGGTGGGCGGTATTCTGAATATAAAACTCACCCATGGTAGGGGGGGGTGAATTGTTCAAGCGTGTGTGGATGAATTTCATTAGTGAGACAGTTTCAAGGGTAAAGAAACAGAGGTGGTGATTTTTATAACTCTCCTTCCTACTATAGATTTTTTTAGAAAAAAAAAAAAAATCTTATTTAGGACTGGAGAGGTGGGTTTGTTCGCAGTGGCTGCAGGCCCTGGTGCTCCCATGTTCTCTCTCTCAAAAATAAATAAATAAATAAATAAATAAATAAATAAAATGGATGTATAATATATATATATATATATATACACATACATACACACACACACACATATATATAAAATCTGAGAATTCTTGGTCAAAACCAATACCGAGGGGCTGGAGAGACGGCTCAGTGGTTGAAAGCCCTTGCTTGCAAAGCCCGCTAGCCAGGGTTCAATTCCTCAGTACTCATGTCAAGCCAGATGCAAAAAAAAAAAAAAAAAAAAAGTGGCACATGTGGGCCGGGCGTGGTGGCGCACGCCTTTAATCCCAGCACCCGGGAGGCAGAGGTAGGAGGATCGCCGTGAGTTCGAGGCCACCCTGAGACTACATAGTGAATTCCAGGTCAGCCTGGACCAGAGCGAGACCCTACCTCGAAACCCCTAAATAAATAAATGAATTTTAAAAAGTGGCACGTGTATCTGGAGTCTGTTTGGCAGCAGCTAGAGACCCTGGTGTCCAGGTGTGGCACGGACCCACACACACACAAACACACACACACTTGCAAATAAAATAAAATAAAATACAGCTGGGCGTGGTGCTCACGTCTTTAATCCCAGCACTGGGGAGGCAGAGGTAGGAAGATCGTGGCCGTGAGTTCGAGGCCACCCTGAGATGACAGAGTGAATTCCACGTCAGCCTGAGCTAGAGTGAGACTCTACCTTGAAAAAAAAAATTTTTTTTTTTTTTACTGGAGCTGGAGAGACGGCTTAGTGGTTAAGGCATTTGCCTGCAGAGCCAAAGGACCCTGGTTTGATTCCGCAGGACCCACGTAAGCCAGATGCACAAGGGGGGGGGCGCACACGTCTGGAGTTCGTTTGCAGTGGCTGGAGGCCCTGGTGTGCCCATTCTCTCCCTCTCTTTGCCTCTTTCTCTCTCTGTCAAATAAATAAATAAATAATATATATATATATATTTTAAAAAAACAAACCCAGGCCGGGCATGGTGGTGCACGCCTTTAATCCCAGCACTCGGGAGGCAGAGGTAGGAGGATCGTGGTTGTGAGTTCGAGGCCACCCTGAGACTACATAGTGAATTCCAGGTCAGCCTGGGCTAGAGTGAGACCCTACCTCAAAAAACCAAAAATAAATAAATAAATAAGTAAATAAACCCATAACCCATAAGTGTGAGAAAACATGCAGTACTTATCTTTCTGCTTTTGAATTATTTCCTTAATTTGATTTATTTCCGATTGCATCCATTTGCCTGCAAGTGATAAAATTTTGTTCTTCTTTTTCTTTAAATTTATTTTTATCTACTTATTTATTTGATTGAGAGAGAGAGAGAGAGAGAATGGGGGCACACCAGGGCCTCCAGCCGCTGCAAACGAACTCCAGACGCATGCGCCCCCTTGTGCATCTGGCTTACGTGGGTCCTGGCACACCAGGGCCTCCAGCCGCTGCAAACGAACTCCAGACGCATGCGCCCCCTTGTGCATCTGGCTTACGTGGGTCCTGGGGATTTGAACCTGGGTCCTTTGGCTTTGCAGGAAAACGCCTTAACCACTGAGCCATCCCTCAAGCCCTTGTTCATCTTTATGGACGAATAAAACTCTATAGAACAAATTCTATCTATTTACCTGTGGATGGACAGATGTACAGGGTCCTTTGATTGATCGATCGATGTATCTAATTTTTTTTGTTTTTTGTTTTTTCGAGGTAGGGTCTCACTCTGGTCCAGGCTGACCTGGTATTAGTCTCCGGGTGGCCTCGAACTCATGGCCATCCTCCTACCTCTGCCTCCCGAGGGCTGGGATGAAAGGCGTGCGCCACCACGCCCTGCTCATATCAATATTTTTGAAGGCGTAAGTCCCAAGGGACTTTTTGCAGACCCAATAATGGGTTGAAAATTTTTAACACGGGTTCATTTTCTCTGTGTCAGGATGTTCCTGTCTTTTGGAAATTATCCTTTCAAAGAAACTTTTCTCTTTTTCTTTTTTCTTTTTTTTCCATTAGAACCGGCTTATGTTTAAGAAATTGTCAAGGAAGATTTATTGACAAATGTAGACATACCGAGTTTCCCCCAAGAGGTGAGTGTATTTCAGATTTTCGCCGAGGAAACAATTACACGGTAAACCTCTAATTTTATGATGTTCTTGTCTTGGTACA
>JAEOAD010002617.1:192500-235000 GCA_036365145.1 Orientallactaga sibirica
ATGGTAGATAGGTGGATGGATGGATGGATGGATGGATGGGTGGGTGGGACAGGTAGATAGGTAGATGGATGGTTTAATGGATTCAGTGGGTGGGTAGATGGATGGATGGATGGGCAGATGGATAAATAGATGGATGGATGGGTCAATAGGTGGGTGTGATAGGTAGATAGATGGATGGATGGATGGATGGATAGGTGGGTGGGACCAGTAGATAGGTAGATGGATGGTTTAATGGGTCAGTGGGTGGGTGGATGGATGGATGGATGGGCAGATGGATAGATATATGGATGGATGGGTCAATAGGTGGGTGGGATGGGTAGATAGGTGGATGGATGGATGGATGGATGGATAGGTGGGTGGGACAGGTAGATAGGTAGATGGATGGTTTAATGGATTAGTGGGTGGGGGGTGGATGGATGGGAAGATGGATAGATGGATGGATGGGTCAATAGGTGGGTGGGATGGGTAGATAGGTGGATGGATGGATGGATGGATGGATAGGTGGGTGGGACAGGTAGATAGGTAGATGGATGGTTTAATGGATTAGTGGGTATATGGATGAATGGATGGATGGGCAGATGGATAGATAGATGGATGGATGTGTCAATAGGTGGGTAGGATAGGTAGATAGGTGGATGAATGGATGGATGGATAGGTGGGTGAGACAGGTAGATAGGTAGATGGATGGTTTAATGGGTGGGTGGGTGGGTGGGTGGATGGGCAGATGGATAGGTGGGTGGGATAGATAGATAGGTAGGTAGATGGATGGTTTAATGGGTCAGTGGGTGGGTGGATGGATGGATGGGCAGATGGGTGGGTGGGATAAGCAGATAGGTAGATGGACAGTTTAATGGATCAGTAGGTGGGTGGGTGGGTGAGTGGATGGATGGGCAGATGGATAAATGGATGGCTGGCTGGGTGGGTGGATGTGCAGAAGGAGAGATGGATGGATAAGCAGATGAATAGATGGATGGATGGGTAAATAAGTGGGTGTGATAGGTAGATAGGTAGATGGATGGATGGATGGATGGATGGGTGGGTGGGTGGGTGGGGTAGGTAGATAGGTAGATGGATGGGTGGATGGATGGATGGGTGGGTGGGTGGGACAGGTAGATAGGTAGATGGATGGTTTAATGGATTAGTGGGTGGGTGGATGGATGGATCGATGGGCAGATGGATGGATGGATGAGTGGATGGGTGGGTGGGATAGGTAGATAGGTAGATGGATAGTTTAATGGATTAGGGGGTGGGTGGATGGATGGGTGGATGGGCAGATGGATAGATGGATAGATGGATGGGTGGATGAGTAGATGGGTGGGTAGGACAGGTAGATAGTTAGATGGATGGTTTAATGGATTAGTGGGTGGTGGATGGATGGGAAGATGGATGGATGGATGGGTGGATGGGTGGGTGGGACAGGTAGATAGTTAGATGGATGGTTTAATGGATTAGTGGGTGGTGGATGGATGGATAGATGGGCAGATGGATAGATGGATGGGTGGATGGTGGATGGGTGGGATAGGTAGATAGGTAGATGGATAGATAGATGGATGGATGGGTCAATAGGTGGGTGGGATAGGTAGATAGGTAGGTGGATGGATGGGTGGATGGATGGGCAGATGGGTGGGTGGGATAGGTAGATAGGTAGATGGATGGTTTAATGGATTAGTGGGTGGTGGATGGATGGGAAGATGGATGGATGGATGGGTGGATGGGTGGGTGGGACAGGTAGATAGATGGATGGTTTAATGGATTAGTGGGTGGTGGATGGATGGATAGATGGGCAGATGGATAGATGGATGGGTGGATGGTGGATGGGTGGGATAGGTAGATAGGTAGATGGATAGATAGATGGATGGATGGGTCAATAGGTGGGTGGGATAGGTAGATAGGTAGGTGGATGGATGGGTGGATGGATGGGCAGATGGGTGGGTGGGATAGGTAGATAGGTAGATGGACAGTTTAATGGATCTGTGGGTGGGTGGGTGGTGGGTGAGTGGATGGATGGGCAGATGGATAAATGGATGGCTGACTGGCTGGGTGGATGTGCAGAAGGAGAGATGGATGGATGAGCAGATGGATAGATGGATGAGCAGATGGATAGATGGATGGATGGGTAAATAGGTGGGTGTGATAGGTAGATAGGTAGGTGGATGGATGGATGGATGGATGGATGGATGGGTGGGTGGGATAGGTAGATAGTTAGATGGATGGTTTAATGGATTAGTGGGTGGGTGGATGGGTGGATGGATGGGTGGGTGGGATAGGTAAATAGTTAGATGGATGATTTAATGGATTAGTGGGTGGGTGGATGGATGGCTGGGAAGATGGATAGATGGATGGGTGGATGAGTGGATGGGTGGGTGGGGTAGGTAGATAGGTAGATGGATGATTTAATGGATTAGGGGGTGGGTGGATGGATGGGTGGATGGGCAGATGGATAGATGGATGGGTGGATGAGTAGATGGGTGGGTGGGACAGGTAGATAGTTAGATGGATGGTTTAATGGATTAGTGGGTGGTGGATGGATAGGAAGATGGATGGATGGATGGGTGGATGGGTGGGTGGGACAGGTAGATAGGTAGATGGATAGTTTAATGGATCTGTGGGTGGGTGGATGGATGGATAGATGGGCAGATGGATAGATGGATGGGTGGATGGTGGATGGGTGGGATAGGTAGATAGGTAGATGGATAGATAGATGGATGGATGGGTCAATAGGTGGGTGGGATAGGTAGATAGGTAGGTGGATGGATGGATGGGTGGATGGATGGGTGGGTGGGATAGGTAAATAGTTAGATGGATGATTTAATGGATTAGTGGGTGGGTGGATGGGTGGATGGATGGGTGGGTGGGATAGGTAAATAGTTAGATGGATGATTTAATGGATTAGTGGGTGGGTGGATGGGTGGATGGATGGGAAGATGGATAGATGGATGGGTGGATGTGTAGATGGGTGGGTGGGATAGGTAGATAGGTAGATGGATGGTTTAATGGGTCAGTGGGTGGATGGATAGACATATATTATATATGTGATGGATGAACGGGTGGTTGAATGGGTAGATGCATGAGTATGTGAATGGGTGAGAGGATGGATTAATGTGTGGGTGGATAGATACATGACTGGATGGATGGATGGATGGATTAATGGATGTTTGGGTAAATGAATGGATGGATGGGTGGTTGGGTAGTGGGTGGATGTGTGAGTCAGGTGGATAGGTAGATGGCTGGGTGGATGGGTGGGTGGGTGGATGGATGGATGGATAGATGGATAGATGGATGGATAGATAGGTGACTGGATGGATGGATGGAAGGATTAATGGATGTTTGGGTAAATGGGTGGATGGGTGGTTGGGTAGTGGGTGGATGTGTGAGTCAGGTGGATAGGTAGATGGCTGGGTGGATGGCTGGGTGGATGGATGGATGGATGGATGACTGGATGGATGGATGGATGGATGGATGGATGGATGACTGGATGGATGGATGGATGAATGGATGGATGGATGGATAGGTGACTGGATGGAGGAATGGATGGATTAATGGATGTTTGGGTAAGTGGGTGGATGGATGGTTGGGTAATGGGTGGATGTGTGAGTCAGGTGGATAGGTAGATGGCTGGGTGGATGGATGGATGGATGGATGACAGGATGGATTAATGGATAGATGGATGGATAGTGACTGGATGGATGGATGGATTAATGGATATGTGGGTAAATGGGTGGATGGATGGTTGGGTAATGGGTGGATGTGTGAGTCAGGTGGATAGGTAGATGGCTGGCTGGATGGGTGGGTGGATGGATGGATGGATGGATGGATGGATGACTGGATGGATAGGTGACTGGATGGATGGGTGGATGGATGGATGGATGGATTAATGGATGTGTGGGTAAATGGGTGGATGGATGGTTGGGTAATGGGTGGATGTGTGAGTCAGGTGGATAGGTAGATGGCTGGGTGGATGGGTGGGTGGATGGATGGATGGATGGGTAGATGACTGGATGGATGGATGGATGGATGGATTGATGGATATTTGGGTAAATGGGTGGATGGATGGATGGGTAGTAGGTGGATGTTTGAGTCAGGTGGATAGGTAGATGGCTGGGTGGATGGGTGGGTGGATGGATGGATGGATGGATGACTGGATGGATAGGTGACTGGATGGATGGATGGATGGATGGATGGATGGATTAATGGATGTTTGGGTAAGTGGGTGGATGGATGGTTGGGTAGTGGGTGGATGTGTGAGTCAGGTGGATAGGTAGATGGCTGGGTGGATGGGTGGGTGGGTGGATGGATGGATGGATGACAGGATGGATTAATGGATAGATGGATGGATAGTGACTGGATGGATGGATGGATTAATGGATATGTGGGTAAATGGGTGGATGGGTGGTTGGGTAATGGGTGGATGTGTGAGTCAGGTGGATAGGTAGATGGCTGGGTGGATGGCTGGGTGGATGGATGGATGGATGGATGACTGGATGGATAGGTGACTGGATGGATGGATGGATGGATGGATGGATTAATGGATGTGTGGGTAAATGGGTGGATGGGTGGTTGGGTAGTGGGTGGATGTGTGAGTCAGGTGGATAGGTAGATGGCTGGGTGGATGGGTGGGTGGATGGATGGATGGATGGATAGATGGATGGATAGATAGGTGACTGGATGGATGGATGGATGGATGGATGGATTAATGGATGTGTGGGTAAATGGGTGGATGGATGGTTGTGTAATGGGTGGATGTGTGAGTCAGGTGGATAGGTAGATGGCTGGGTGGATGGGTGGGTGGATGGATGGATGGATGGATGGATGGATTAATGGATATTTGGGTAAATGGGTGGATGGATGGCTGGGTAGTAGGTGGATGTTTGAGTCAGGTGGATAGGTAGATGGATGGGTGGATGGGTGGGTGGGTGGATGGATGGATGGATGGATGACAGGATGGATTAATGGATGGATGGATGGATAGATGACTGGATGGATGGATGGATTAATGGATATTTGGGTAAATGGGTGAATGGATGGCTGGGTAGTAGGTGGATGTTTGAGTCAGGTGGATAGGTAGATGGCTGGGTGGATGGATGGATGGATGGATGGATAGATGACTGGATGGATGGATGGATGGATTAATGGATGTTTGGGTAAATGGGTGGATGGATGGATGGTTGGGTAGTGGGTGGATGTGTGAGTCAGGTGGATAGGTAGATGGCTGGGTGGATGGATGGATGGATGGATGGATGGATGGATGACTGGATGGATGGATGGATGGGTAGATGACTGGATGGATGGATGGATGGATGGATGGATGGATGGATGGATTAATGGATATTTGGGTAAATGGGTGGATGGATGGCTGGGTAGTAGGTGGATGTTTGAGTCAGGTGGATAGGTAGATGGCTGGGTGGATGGATGGATGGATGGATGGATAGATGACTGGATGGATAGATGGATGGGTGGATAGGTGATTAGATGGATGGATGAATGGATGGATGAATGGATATTTAGGCAAATGGGTGGATGTGTGAGTCAGGTGGATAGGTAGATGGCTGGGTGGATGGGTGGATGGATGGATAGATGGATGGATAGGTGACTGGATAGATGAATGGATGGATTAATGGATATTTGGGCAAATGGGTGGATGGATGGTTGGGTAGTGGGTGGATTGTGAGTCAGGTGGATAGGTAGATGGCTGGGTGGATGGATGGATGGATGGATGGATAGATGACTGGATGGTTGGGTGGGTGAGTGGTGGATGGATGAGTGTGTATATGGGTGGGTGGATGGATGGTTGGGTGAAATTTTCCTTTTTAGAGTGTAGTTGACCCCCAGAGAAGGAAATGGCTCAGAGTCAAGCCGCAAATAGGACAGACCTATGGCATTTGCGATGTTTGCTTATGTCTCCATTTATAACATGGCTACTTCTGGAATTAAACCATTGCTGTTTATTATTGTTATTTTATTTTTTTATTTTTTTTAATTATTGTTTTTTATTGACTTTTATACTTACATAGAAAACAAAACCCACCTGATAGTTCCCTTCCCTGCCATTATTATTTTATTTTTGAAAGAGAGAAAGAGGCAAAGAGAGAGAGAGAGAATGGATTCACCAGGACCTTTCAGCCACTGTGAACAAACTTCAGAAGGGCGTGCACCCCCTTGTGCACATGTGTGACATTGCACGCTTGTGTCAACTGTTACATCTGGCTACACGGGACCTGGAGATTCGAACATGCATTCTTAGGCTTTGCCTGCACGCGTCTTAACCTCTAAGCCATCTCGCAAGCCCCCCATTGTTATTAATATTTTAAATATATTTTTAATTAATTTATTTATTAAAGACAGAGAGAGAGGGAGAGAGAGAGAGAGAGGGAGGGAGGGAATAGGTGCACCAGGGTCTCTAGCCACTGCAAATGAGCTCCAGATGCATGTGCCACCGTGTGCAAGTGGCTTACGTGGGACCTGGAGAATCGAACCGGGGTCCTTAGGCTTCACAGGTATGCTCCTTAACCACTGAGCCATCTCTCCAGCCCATATTATTATTATTATTATTATTATTATTATTATTGGTTTTTCAAGGTAGGGTCTCACTCTGGTCCAGGCTGACCTGGAATTCACTCTGTAGTCTCAGGGTGGCTTTGAACTCACAGCGATCCTCCTACCTCTGCCTCCCGAGTGCTGGGATTAAAGACGCGTGCCACCACGCCTGGTTTATTATTATTTTTTAAATACTAGCCTTCAGTGAGGTCATTGTTCCTTTCTGAAGACTGTGCAAAAATGGCATATTTGAGAAACTTCCTGTAAGTTTTCCAAATTGGTCCTTCCCCCAGTGGGTGACTTGCGGCTGACGGCATTGATTTTCTAGTGTTGGATGCTTGAAGCAAGAAGTGCTTCAGATATCAGGGGAGTCCAAGAGTGGCTTAGCGAGGTCTTCTGCACATTGGATAAAACTACACCTCATAAGTGGGGTGTGGTGGTGCACACCTTTAATCCCAGCACTGGGGAGGCAGAGGTAGGAGGATGGCCGTGAGTTTGAGGCCACCCTGAGACTACAGAGTGAATTCCAGGTCAGCCTAAGCTAGAGTAAGACCCAACCTCGAAAAACCAAAATAAATAAAATAAAATAAAATATAAAATAAAATAAAATAAAATAAAATAAAATAAAATAAAATAAAATAAAATAAAATAAAATAAAATAAAATGTCACATGAGCCACATTTCTTATTCAGCAAAATGCAGCAATCTGCTGTTTTTTCCAATGTCTGTTCTTTCTTTCTTTCTTTCTTTCTTTCTTTCTTTCTTTCTCTTCTCTCTTTCTCTGTCTTTCCTTTCTTTCTTTCTTTCTTTCTTTCTTTCTTTCTCTCTCTCTTTCCCTCCCTTTCTTTCTTCCTTTCTTTCTTTCTTTCTTTCTTTCTTTCTTTCTCTCTCTCTTTCCCTCCCTCCCTTTCTTTCTTTCTTTCTTTCTTTCTCTCTCTCTCTCTCTTTTCCCTCCCTCCCTTTCTTTCTTTCTTTCTTTCTTTCTTTCTTTCTTTCTCTCTCTCTCTTTCCCTCCCTCCCTTTCTTTCTTTCTTTCTTTCTTTCTTTCTTTCTTTCTTTCTCTCTCTCTCTCTTTCTCTCCCTCTCTTTCTTTCTTTCTTTCTCTCTCTCTTTCCCTCCTCTCTTTCTTTCTTTCTTTCTTTCTTTCTTTCTCTCTCTCTCTTTCCCTCCCTCTCTCTCTTTCTTTCTTTCTTTCTTTCTTTCTTTCTTTCTCTCTCTCTCTCTCTCTCTCTTTCCCTCCCTCCCTTTCTTTCTTTCTTTCTTTCTTTCTTTCTTTCTTTCTCTCTCTCTTTCCCTCTCTCTCTTTCTTTCTTTCTTTCTTTCTTTCTTTCTTTCTTTCTCTTTCTTTCCCTTCCCTTTCTTTCTTCTCTTTCTTTCTTTTCTTTCTTTCTTTCTTTCTTTCTTTCTTTCTTTCTTTCTTTCTTTCTTCTTTCTTTCCTCCCTCTCTTTCTCTTTCTTTCTTTCTTTCTTTCTTTCTTTCTTTCTTTCTCTTTCTTTCTTTCTTTCTTTCTCTCTCTTTCTCTCTCTCTTTCTTTCTTTCTTTCTTTCTTTCTTTCTTTCTTTCTTTCTTTCTTTCTCTCTCTCTCTCTCTCTCTCTCTCTCTCTTTCTTTCCTTTTTTTTTTTTTTTAAATTTCTCTCCCCAAATGAACTCCATCAGTCATGACAGCACACTGTCCTATTTAAGGAGGGTAGCGTATCCATTTCAGTTCCCAGCGTTTCTTTTATTTTAGAACTAGCCTCGTTGCACCACCACAAAAATCCCGGGGAGCCATGCACGCCAGCTCAGAACCGGCTACCAGGGGCCATTTCCTGCACTTAAACAAAACGTCAAACGAAGAGCCTGCCCTTTGGGATTTAAGGCTGACCATACAGTTTCTCTATAGATGCATGTATATGCATACACACGTTATTTTTTCAATCAATTAATTAATTTATTTATGAGAGAGAGAGAGAGAGAGAGAGAAGCAGAGAGAAAGAGTGACACATAGCAACAGAATGGGTGCATGCCAGGGCTTCCAGCCACTGCAAATGAACTCCAGACGCATGCGCCCCCTTGTGCATCTGGCTTATGTGGGTGCTGGGGAATCGAACCTGGGTCCTTTGGCTTCGCAGGCAAATGCCTTACCCGCTAAGCCATTTCTCCAGCCCCGTGTACACACATTATAAATAACGTATACACATCATACATAAAGTATACACATACATATATATATATATATATATGATACAATCTGTTATATTGTGTGCATTATCGATGCCTATGTGATAGAGGTAACATTATATTTTCACCAATTGTCTCTCTCTCTCTATTTTTTTTTTACAGGCATGTGCCATCATGCCTGGCTTCCACTACCACTTTTTAAAAGTAGTTTTTAAAAAATATTATTTTATTTTTATTTATTTATTTGACAGAGAATGGGTGTGCATCAGGGCCTCAAGCCACTTCAAGCGAAATCCAGACACATGCACCCCCATGTGCATCTGCCTGACGTGGGTCCTGGGGAATCGAACCTGGGTCCTTTGGCTTTGCAGACAAGCGCCTTAACTGCTAAGCCATCCCTCCAGCCCATCTCTATATTTTTATATGTATACATATATATACACATATTACGTGTACCTTATATTATGCATAACACAATGCATGTTATAGTGTGTGCATTATATCACCACATGTCATATTCTTACAAGGTTTTATCACAAATCGTCTCCATGTATATACACACATACATTCATGTGTATATTATATTATTAATCATCACATAACATCACAGTCTCACATGTATCCAGGTCAGCCTGGACTAGAGCAAGACCTTACCTCAAAAAAAAAAAAAATTTTAGTGTATTACATTCTATCTGCTTTACAGACCTGCTATATGTAAAGTATATTTGTGCCGTAAAAGAATAAAATAGCTTCTAAGTTTTTCTTTTGAAAGATAATTGGGTTGTGGTTTTTTTTTTTATTCATTCGTTTGTTTATTTATTTATTTGACAGATAAAGAGGGAGGGAGAGAGAGAATGGTCTCCCTCCTTCTCTGTCAAATAAATAAATAAATAAATGAAAATAAAAAAATATCTTTCTCTCTGCTTGCAAATAAATAAATAAAAATTTAAGACAAATTTTTTTAAAGTCCAATAGGGAATGCGTATTTGAGAGTAGAATGTATATGTCATCTCAATTTTTTTTTGTTGTTGTCTTTTGGTTTTTCGAGGTTGGGTCTCACTCTAGCCCAGACTGGCCTGGAATTTACAACGTAGTCTCAGGCTGGCCTTGAACTCACAGCCATGATCCTCCTACCTCTCTCTGCCTCCCGAGTGCTGGGATTAAAGGCGTGCACCACCATGCCTGGCTCTGTGTATTTTTTTTTAAAGTATTTTTATTTTTATTTATTTGAGGGAGAGAGAGAAAGAGAGAGAGAGAGAATGGGCACACTAGGGCCTCCAGCCCCTGCAGACGAACTCCAGACACATGCGCCCCCTTGTGCATCTGGCTTACATGGGTCCTAGGGAATCGAACCTGGGTCCTTTGTCTTTGCAGGCAAACACCTTAAACACTAAGCCATCCCTCCAAGCCCCAGTTTTTTTTTTTAAATATTCATCAAAGGGTTCAAGTCAGACCGAAAGAAGAATTTGCCCATGATCAAGCATGCTGTTCTCAGAAGCCTCATCAAATATTTTTATTTTATTTTATTTTATTTATTTGGGGGGGGGGCTTGAGGTAGGGTCTTACTCTAGCCCACGCTGACCTGGAATTTATTCTGTAGTCTCAGGGTGGCCTTGAACTCACAGCCATGATCCTCCTACCTCTGCCTCCCCAGTGCTGGGATTAAAGGTGTGTGCCACCACGGCCGGCCCCAATTGTCTTTTTAGTCAGCTTTTTAAAAAATTTAATTAATTAATTTATTTGAGAGAGCAAGAGGGAAACAGGCAGAGAGAGAGAGAGAGAGAGAGAGAGAATGGGCACATTAGGGCCTCCAGCCCCTGCAGACGAACTCCAGACACACGTGCCCCCTTGTGCATCTGGCTTACATGGGTCCTAGGGAATCGAACCTGGGTCCTTTGTCTTTGCAGGCAAACGCCTTAACCACTAAGCCATCCCTCCAAGCCCCAATTTTTTTTTTAAATATTCATCAAAGGGTTCAAAAGTCAGACTGAAAGAAAAATTTGCCCACGATCAAGCATGCTGTTCTCGGAAGCCTCATCAAATATTTTACTTTTAATTTTATTTTATTTATTTGGGGGGGGGGCTTGAGGTAGGGTCTCACTCTAGCCCACGCTGACCTGGAATTCACTCTGTAGTCTCAGGGTGGCCTTGAACTCACAGCCATGATCCTCCTACCTCTGCCTCCCCAGTGCTGGGATTAAAGGTGTGTGCCACCACGCCCGGCCCCAATTGTCTTTTTAGTCATCTTTTTAAAAAATTTATTTATTTATTTATTTGAGAGAGCAAGAGGGAAACAGGCAGAGAGAGAGAGAGAGAGAGAGAGAGAGAGAGAGAGAATGGGCACACTAGGGCCTCCAGCCCCGGCAGACGAACTCCAGACACATGCGCCACCTTGTGCATCTGCCTTACGTGGGTCCTAGGGAACCGAACCTGGGTCCTTTGTCTTTGCAGGCAAACACCTTAAACACTAAGCCATCCCTCCAAGCCCCAATTTTTTTTTAAATATTCATCAAAGGGTTCAAGTCAGACCAAAAGAAAAAAAATTTGCCCACTGGGAAGATTTTCTTTTAATTTAATTTTAATTTTTGAAAGAGGGGGGCATGCTGTTAGTCTCAGGGTGGCCTTGAACTCACAGCCATGATCCTCTCGGAAGCCTCATCAATCAAGACACATATTTTACAATCGCTCCAAGCCCCAATTTTCTTTTAAATATTCATCAAAGGGTTTTTAATTTAATTTTTATTTATTTCGGGGGCTTGAGGGTCTCACTCTAGCTCAGGCTGACCTGGGTGTTACTGAACTCACGGCCATGATCCCCACCTCTGCCTCCCCAGTGCTGACCTGGAATTGTCTTTTTATCTTTTAAAAATTTATTTATTTATTTATTTCTGTAGTCTCAGGGTGGCCTTGAACTCACAGCCTTTGATCCTCCTACCTCTGCTTAAACACTAAGCCATCCCTCCAAGTGCTTTTTTTAATGGTGTGTTCAAGTCAGACCAAAAGAAAAATTTGCCACGATCACATGCTGTTCCACCATCTAGCCCATGCTGACCTGGAATTTATTCTGTAGTCTCACTGATCCTTTCTTTTTAGTCATCTCTTTAAAAAAAATTAATTAATTTATTTATTTGAGAGAGCAAGAGGGAAATAGGCAGAGAGAGAGAGAGAGAATGGGCACACTAGGGCCTCCAGGCCCTGCAGACAAACTCCAGACACATGCGCCCCCTTGTGCATCTGCCTTACATGGGTCCTAGGGAACCGAACCTGGGTCCTTTGTCTTTGCAGGCAAGCACCTTAAACACTAAGCAATCGCTCCAAGCCCCAATTTTCTTTTTAAATATTCATCAAAGGGTTCAAGTCAGACCAAAAGAAAAATTTGCCCACGATCAAGCATGCTGTTCTCGGAAGCCTCATCAAATATTTTAATTTAAATTTAATTTAATTTATTTCGGGGGAGGCTTGAGGTAGGGTCTCACTCTAGCTCAGGCTGACCTGGAATTCATTCTGTCGTCTCAGGGTGGCCTTGAACTCACGGCCATGATCCTCCTACCTCTGCTTCCCGAGTGCTCGGATTAAAAATGTGCGCCACCACGGCCGGCCCCAATTTATTTTTAGTCATCTTTTTAAAAAATTTATTTATTGATTTATCTGAGAGCAAGAGGGAAACAGGCAGAGAGAGAGAGAGAGAGAGAGAGAGAGAATGGGCACACTAAGGCCTCCAGGTCCTGCAGACGAACTCCAGACACATGCGCCCCCTTGTGCATCTGCCTTACATGGGTCCTGGGGAATCGAACCTGGGTCCTTTGGCTTTGCAGGCAAGTGCCTTAACCACTAAGCCATCCCTCTAAGCCCCAATTTTTTTTTAAATATTCATCAAAGGGTTCAAGTCAGACCGAAAGAAAAATTTGCCCACAATAGAGCATGCTGTTCTCGGAAGCCTCATCAAATAATTTAATTTAATTTAATTATTTTATTTTATTTTATTTATTTGGGGGGCTTGAGGTAGGGTCTTACTCTAGACCACGCTGACCTGGAATTCACTCTGTAGTCTCAGGTTGGCCTTGAACTCACAGCCACGATCCTCCTACCTCTGCCTCCCAGTGCTGGGATTCAAGGCGTGCGCCACCACGCACAGCTGGCTGTTTTTTTTTGTTGTTGTTTTGTTTTTTAATTTAAATTTTTGGTTTGTTTTCCAGCAAAGGGTTCATATCTGGCCTGTGCGGTCATGGAGCAGAAGTGGGCTAATGGAATTCCAAGGTTTCTTTCTTACTTCTTAATGTTCTGCCTCCAGTGCTGCCTGATTTTTATCTCCCCATCCCTGTGGGGGGGAATAAAAAAACAGCACTAAACCCTTTTACAACTTCGATGAACCTCACGCAGAAGGACAGCGTCCTTATGTACGGAAGGTGAATGAATACATTTAGTCTGTCCATAAAGAATGACCACTCAGAGCTGGAGGGACGGCTTAGCGGTGAAGGCGCTTGCCTGCAAAGCCTAAGGACCCAGGTTCAATTCCCCAGGACCCACGTAAGCCAGATGCACAAGGGGGCACAGGTGTCTGGAGTTCGTTTGCAGTGGCTGGAGGCCCTGGTGTGCCCATTCTCTCTCTCTCTCTCTATATATATATCTCTTTCCCCCATCTCCCTAATAAATAAATATAAAAACATCTTTTTAAAGAATAAAATAAAAATTAAAAATAATTTTAAAAAATAGGGCTGGAGAGATGGCTTAGCGGTTAAGGCGTTTGCCTGCAAAGCCTAAGGACCCGGGTTCGATTCCCCAGGACCCACGTAAGCCGGATGCACAAGGTGGCGCATGCGTCTGGAGTTCGTTTGCAGTGGCTGGAGGCCCTGGTGTGCCCATTCTCTCTCTCTCTCTCTATATATATCTCTTTCCCCCGTCTCCCTAATAAATAAATATAAATACATATATTTAAAGAATAAAATAAAAATTAAAAATAATTTTAAAAAATAGGGCTGGAGAGATGGCTTAGCGGTTAAGGCGTTTGTCTGCAAAGCCTAAGGACCCAGGTTCGATTCCCCAGGACCCACGTACGCCGGATGCACAAGGTGGCGCATGCGTCTGGAGTTCGTTTGCAGTGGCTGGAGGCCCTGGTGCGCCCATTCTCTCTCTCTCTATATATATATCTTTCCCTCTCTCTCCCTAATAAATAAATATAAATACAACTTTTTAAAGAATAAAATAAAAATTAAAAATAATCAAAAATAGGGCTGGAGAGATGGCTTAGCGGTTAAGGCATTTGCCTGCAAAGCCTAAGGACCCAGGTTCGATTCCCCAGGACCCACGTAAGCCAGATGCACATGGTGGCGCACGCGTCTGAAGTTCATTTGCAGTGGCTGGAGGCCCTGCCGCACCCATTGTCTCTCTCTCTTTGCCTCTCTCTCTCCCCCTGATAAATAAATATGAATACATCTTTTTATTTTTTTACTTTTTAAAATTTTTATTTTTATTTTTTCACTTAAAAAAATTTATTTTTGTTTTTTCGAGGTAGGGTTTCACTCTGGTCCAGGCTGACCTGGAATTAACTATGTAGTCTCAGGGTGGCCTCGAACTCACGGCCACGATCCTCCTACCTCTGCCTCCCGAGTGCTGGGATGAAAGGCGTGCGCCACCACGCCTGGCTTAATTTTTTTTTATTGACAACTTCTTTAATTGTAGTCAATATCCCATGGTACTTCCCTCCCTCCCCCCACTTTCCCCTTTGAAACTTCACTCTCCATCATATCCCCTCCCCCTCCCAATCAGTCTCTCTTTTCAGTTTGATGTCACGATCTTTTCCTTCTACTATGATGGTCTTGTGTAGGGAGTGTCAGGCACACTATAAATACATCTTTTTAAAGAATAAAATAAAAATTAAAAATAATTTTAAAAAATAGGGCTGGAGAGATGGCTTAGCGGTTAAGGCGCTTGGCTGCATAGCCAAAGCACCCAGGTTCGATTCCCTAGGACCCACGTAAGCCGGATGCACAAGGTGACACATGCATCTGGAGTTCGTTTGCAGTGGCTGGAGGTCCTGGTGCACCCATCTCTCTCTCTCTCTCTCTCTCTCTCTCTATATATATATATATATATATATATATATATATATATATATATATTATCTTTCCCTCTCTCTCCCTAATAAATAAATATAAATACATCTTTTTAAAGAATAAAATAAAAATTAAAAATAATTTTAAAAAATAGGGCTGGAGAGATGGCTTAGCGGTTAAGGCGTTTGTCTGCAAAGCCTAAGGACCCGGGTTCGATTCCCCAGGACCCATGTAAGCCAGGTGCGCAAGGTGGCGCACGCATCTGGAGCTCGTTTGCAGTGGCTGGAGGCCCTGGTACGCTCATCCTCTCTCTCTCTATATATATATCTATCTTTCCCTCTCTCTCCCTAATAAATAAATATAAATACATCTTTTTAAAGAATAAAATAAAAATTAAAAATAATCAAAAAAATAGGGCTGGAGAGATGGTTTACAAATACATCTTTTTAAAGAATAAAATAAAAATTAAAAATAATCAAAAAATAGGGCTGGAGAGATGGCTTAGTGTTAAGGCATTGCCTGCAAAGCCTAAGGACCCAGGTTCGATTCCCCAGGACCCACGTAAGCCAGATGCATAAGGGGGCGCATGCGTCTGGAGTTTGTTTGCAGTGGCTGGAGGCCCTGGTATGTGCCCATTCTCTTTCTCTCTAATAAATAAATAAATATAAGCAAATCTTTAAAAATATTAAAATAAGTAACAAAAACAAACTAACTAAATAAAATGAATCAATCAAATAATAAACTAAAAATAAAAAGAATGATCCCTCTGCTCCAGAAAATTGCTGCATCCCTCCATAGTCTCACGTCTCTGATGCTTTCTTTTTTTTTTTTCCGGGGACAGAGGAGGGGGGAGCAGAAGAAGGATTTAAGATAACGAAATGATTGTGATATTTCGTAATGAGGTTGACTAGCTGCCTCACCGTGTTTTGATTTTGCAGGGTGAGACCCGGCTGCCAGGACTGTAATTTTTCCTGATTGCGCAGAGCCGGGCCTCGCCTCGCCTCGCCTCGCCTGCAGACGCCCGCCGCCTCCTGCCTCCCTGCACTCAGCTGCTGATTGGCACGTAATGAAAAAAAAAAACCCTACATTCAGGCATTTTGCAGCGAGGTGGCTGTATTTTTCTTTTCTTTTTTTGGTTCTTCTTCTTCTTCTATTTTTGGCTACATGTTAAGCATACTTTTTTTTTTTTCCTTCCTGTAATAACTGCTGGTCTAACCATCAAGGAACAAAAAAAATGGATTTTCAGGAGGTTTTTTTTTTTTTCAAGAGGAAACCTGATTTGTGCAGACTCAGAGACGGTTTTCCTGGCTCAGTTCTCTCCTGGGGAAGAAGATGTTGGGTGGTAGGCCTTTTCTCTGCCAAAGCCTGCAGTTACACAGGGCATGGGGTATTGGGTGCAGAAATAGGGGGTGTAAATTATGCAGGGGTGCCCCAAATTAGCCCTGAGGTGGCAGAGATCTGGATGCACCTCCAAGCCACGTTAGGGACGTGGCTTGCTAAATTGCCTGGGCACCATGTGGCACGAGACAGAGACATCAAATGTGCATGGCACAGTACAGGCCCCACCCAGACCCCCTGCTAGGAGGAACCAGGAAGTAGCTTCTGTGGACGTGGCGTCCTGCGCAGGCCTGGCGTGACAACAGCTACAGTCCCATGCCCGCGAGCAACCTGCTGTGAGATGATCTGCCCGGAGACAGGCTGTCATTGGTCACAAGAAGGGGACCACCCCATACAATGATTGGCCAGCCAAACCCCTTAAAACCCCCTACACTTCCTTGAATAAATGAGTTTGCGGCAGCTCGCCCTCTGCCTGCTTCCACCCAACTCCCGGAGTCTGTGTCGTGACTCCGTGCCTCTCACCCCCTGCCCGTTGGAGACCCTGCCGTCCCTCCTGGGCTGGCCCTAGGGTGGACCCCAACACAAATGGACTCATATATTGATTAAAACCAAGTGTTTATGCATATACTAGTGTATGAACTTTTTCTTTGTTTTGTAAAAAAAATTTGTTTATTTTTATTTATTCATTAGCAACAGACAGAAAAAGAGGCTCACACATGAGAGAGACAGAGAGAGAAAGAGAGAGAGTGTGAGAGAGAGAGAGAGAGAATGGGTGCACCAGGGCCTCCAGCCACTGCAAACAAACTCCAGACGCATGCACCACCTTGTGCAGCTGGCTTACGTGGGTCCTGGGGAATCGAGCCTTGAACCGGGGTCCTCAGGCTTCACAGGCAAAATGCTTAACCGCTAAGCCATCTCTCCAGCCCTCTATGTGTCTTTTCTGTGTTTTTATAAGCGCCCTTAAATCCTGCGTAGGAAAAGCTAAGGGTGCGTGGTTGGATGGAAGGGATCTATGAGGGAGAGTATGCATAAATAGATGAGTAAATGGGTAGATGGAGAGATGTGTGGATAGATATATAGATGGGTGGGTTGATGTGTGGATAGATGGATGGATGGATGGATAGAAGGGACTATGGATGGATACATAGATGGGTGGGTTGATGTGTGGATGGATGGATGGATAGATAGATGGATGGATATACACACAGGAGAGTTGATATGTGGATGGATAGATAGATGGATAGATGGACAGATGGATGGATACATAGACAGGAGAGTTGAGGTGTAGATGGATGGATGGATGGATAGAAAGATATGTGGATGGATACATAGAGAGTTGATGTGTGGATGGATGGATGGATAGAAAGATATGTGGATGGATACATAGACAGGAGGGTTGATGTGTAGATGGATGGATGGCTGGATAGAAAGATATATGGATGGATACATAGACAGGAGAGTTGATGTGTGGATGGATGGATGGATAGAAAGATATATGGATGGATACATAGACAGGAGAGTTTGATGTGATGGATGGATGGATGGATGGATGGATGGATGGATAGAAAGATATGTGGATGGATACATAGACAGGAGGGTTGATGTGTGGATGGATGGATGGATGGATGGATAGAAGGATATGTGGATGGATACATAGACAGGAGAGTTGATGTGTGGATGGATGGATGGATGGATAGAAAGATATGTGGATGGGTACATAGACAGGAGAGTTGATGTGTGGATGGATGGATGGATAGAAAGATATGTGGATGGATACATAGACAGGAGAGTTGATGTGTGGATGGATGGATGGATGGATAGAAGGATATATGGATGGATACATAGACAGGAGAGTTGATGTGTGGATGGATGGATGGATGGATAGAAAGATATATGGATGGATACATAGACAGGAGAGTTGATGTGTGGATGGATGGATGGATGGATAGAAAGATATGTGGATGGATACATAGACAGGAGAGTTGATGTGTGGATGGATGGATGGATGGATCGATAGAAGGATATGTGGATGGATACATAGACACGAGAGTTGATGTGTGGATGGATGGATGGATGGATAGAAAGATATATGTATGGATACATAGACAGGAGAGTTGATGTGTGGATGGATGGATGGATAGAAAGATATGTGGATGGAAACATAGACAGGAGAGTTGATGTGTGGATGGATGGATGGATAGAAAGATATGTGGATGGAAACATAGACAGGAGAGTTGATGTGTGGATGGATGGATGGATAGAAAGATATGTGTATGGATACATAGACAGGAGAGTTGATGTGTGGATGGATGGATGGATGGATGGATGGATAGAAGGATATGTGGATGGATACACAGACAGGAGAGTTGATGTGTGGATGGATGGATGGATGGAAAGATATGTGGATGGGTACATAGATAGGAGAGTTGATGTGTGGATGGATGGATGGATAGAAAGTTATGTGGATGGATACATAGACAGGAGAGTTGATGGATGGATGGATGGATGGATGGATGGATGGATAGAAAGATATGTGGATGGATACATAGACAGGAGAGTTGATGTGTGGATGGATGGATGGATGGATGGAAAGATATGTGGATGGGTACATAGATAGGAGAGTTGATGTGTGGATGGATGGATGGATAGAAAGATATGTGGATGGATACATAGACAGGAGAGTTGATGTGTGGATGGATGGATGGATAGAAAGATATGTGGATGGATACATAGACAGGAGAGTTGATGTGTGGATGGATGGATGGATGGATAGAAAGATATGTGGATGGATACATAGACAGGAGAGTTGATGTGTGGATGGATGGATGGATGGATGGATAGAAAGATATGTGGATTGATACATAGACAGGAGAGTTGATGTGTGGATGGATGGATGGATGGAAAGATATGTGGATGGATACATAGACAGGAGGGTTGATGTGTGGATGGATGGATGGATAGAAAGATATATGGACGGATACATAGACAGGAGAGTTGATGTGTGGATGGATGGATGGATGGATAGAAAGATATATGTATGGATACATAGACAGGAGAGTTGATGTGTGGATGGATGGATGGATAGAAAGATATGTGGATGGATACAGACACAATAGAGTTGATGTGTGGATGGATGGATGGATAGAAAGATATGTGGGTGGATACATAGACAGGAGAGTTGATGTGTGGATGGATGGATGGATAGAAAGATATGTGGATGAATACATAGACAGGAGAGTTGATGTGTGGATGGATGGATGGATGGATAGAAAGATATATGGATGGGTACATAGACAGGAGAGTTGATGTGTGGATGGATGGATGGATAGAAGGATATGTGGATGGATACATAGACAGGAGAGTTGATGTGTGGATGGATGGATGGATGGATGGATAGAAAGATATGTGGATGGATACATAGACAGGAGAGTTGATGTGGATGGATGGATGGATGGATAGAAAGATATGTGGATGGATACATAGATAGGAGAGTTGATGTGTGGATGGATGGATGGATGGATGGATAGAAAGACATATGGATGGATACATAGACAGGAGAGTTGATGTGTGGATGGATGGATGGATAGAAAGATATGTGGATGGATACATAGACAGGAGAGTTGATGTGTGGATGGATGGATGGATGGATGGATAGAAAGACATATGGATGGATACATAGACAGGAGAGTTGATGTGTGGATGGATGGATGGATAGAAGGATATGTGGATGGATACATAGACAGGAGAGTTGATGTGTGGATGGATGGATGGATAGAAAGATATGTGGATGGATACGTAGACAGGAGAGTTGATGTGTGGATGGATGGATGGATGGATAGAAAGATATATGGATGGATACATAGACAGGAGGGTTGATGTGTGGATGGATGGATGGATGGATAGAAAGATATGTGGATGGATACATAGACAGGAGAGTTGATGTGTGGATGGATGGATGGATAGAAAGATATGTGGATGGATATATAGACAGGAGAATTGATGTGTGGATGGATGGATGGATAGAAAGATATGTGGATGGATACATAGACAGGAGAGTTGATGTGTGGATGGATGGATGGATGGATAGAAAGATATATGGATGGATACATAGACAGGAGAGTTGATGTGTGGATGGATGGATGGGATGGATGGAATAGAAAGTTGATGTGTGGATGGATGGATGGATGGATAGATAGATGGATGGGTACATAGACAGGAGAGTTGATGTGTGGATGGATGGATGGATGGATAGAAAGATATATGGATGGATACATAGACAGGAGAGTTGATGTGTGGATGGATGGATGGATGGATAGAAGGATATGTGGATGGATACATAGACAGGAGAGTTGATGTGTGGATGGATGGATGGATGGATAGAAAGATATGTGGATGGATACATAGACAGGAGAGTTGATGTGTGGATGGATGGATGGATGGATAGAAAGATATGTGGATGGATACATAGACAGGAGAGTTGATGTGTGGATGGATGGATGGATGGATAGAAGGATATGTGGATGGATACATAGACAGGAGAGTTGATGTGTGGATGGATGGATGGATAGAAAGATATATGTATGGATACATACACAGGAGTATTGATGTGTGGATGGATGGATGGATGGATGGAGAGAAAGATATGTGGATGGTTATATAGACAGGAGGGTTGATGTATGGATGGATGGCTGGATAGAAAGATATATGGATGGATACATACACAGGAGAGTTGATGTGTGGATGGATGGATGGATAGAAAGATATGTGGATGGATACATAGACAGGAGAGTTGATGTGTGGATGGATGGATGGATAGAAAGATATGTGGATGGAAACATAGACAGGAGAGTTGATGTGTGGATGGATGGATGGATGGATAGAAGGATATATGGATGGATACATAGACTGCAAAAGATCTCCAGATGCATGTGCATCTGGCTAACGTGGGACCTGGAGAATTGAACTAGGGTCCTTAGTCTTCACAGGCATGTGCCTTAACCGCTAAGCCATCTCCCCAGCCCTGAGGTAAATTTTTAATTTTTAAAATTTATTTGATGGGGCTGGGGAGATGGCTTAATGGTTAAGCCCTTGCCTGTGAAGCCTAAGGACCCCGGTTCAAGACTCAATTCCCCAGGACCCACGTAAACCAGATGCACAAGGTGGCACATGCATCTGGAGTTCGTTTGCAGTGGCTGGAGGCCCTGGTGCACCCATTCTCTCTATCTTCCTCTCTCTCCCTCTTTCTTTCTCTGTCACTCTCAAGTAAATAAATAAAAATAAACAAAAAAATTAAAAATAATTTTATTTATTTGAGGGAAAGATGGGGAGAGAGAGAGAACGGGCGCATGCCAGGGCCTCCAGCCACTGCAAACGAACTCCAGATGCATGTGCCACCTTGTGCATCTGGCTTGATGTGGGTCCTGGGGAATCGAACCTGGGTCCTTTGGCTTTGCAGGCAAGCGCCTTAACAGCTAAGCCATATCTCCAGTCTAATAAAATTTTTTAAAAAATATTTTATTTACTTGAGAGAAAAAGAGGTAGAGAGAGAGAGAGAGAATGGGTGTGCCAGGGCCTCCAGCCACTGCAAACAAACTCCAGACGCATGCGCCCCTTTGTGCATCTGGCTTGACGTGGGTCCTGGGGAATCGAACCTGGGTCCTTTGGCTTTGCAGGCAAACGCCTTAACCACTGAGCTACCACTCCAGCCCAAGCTGTGGTAATTTGAATAGATATTCCCCCCACCCAATACATTCGGTTTCCTTCAGGCTTCTTGGATTTCCAGCTGCCTGCCTGGAAGAGGCGTCACAATGGGTGGGACCTGGAATCCGGGCCTAAAAGTAGGCAGAGTGCTTGAACTGGGCCTGAGGTTCCGCATGTGTGCTGGCTCACGGTGCTGGTGGGGTCTCTTTGCATGGACCTGTGAAAGGAGGCTGTTGGGCCTTGCTAGTAACAGGCTGGACCTGTGAGGAGGCTGGCCTGAACTACTGGACATGGCCAGGGGCCCTGGGCTGTGGGCTCGCAGCTGGCCCTCTGTCAGGGGTCCCTGGTGACGGTGATTGCCTTCCCTATGTTGTAGGGTGCAGTGAGCTGTCATCGCCCAGAGTGGGCAGAACTGGCGAGGCGCTCCCCCCAGACCCCAAAAGGCTCTGACCATTCCATAAGTCAGACTTTGCCCCCACAGTTCCTGACCTGGGGCTAGCTGCCCAAGAGACCCTCATGTGGCTAAAGTCATGTAGCCTTCCCACCCCCCACAGTTCTGAAGTCACAGCCTCCTGTTAATCTCCTCTTTTGCCCTTCCCCCTACCTCCCCTTATCCTTCCCCCATAGCTTTGAAGTTACTAGTCCTTCCTCTATCTAGATAACAGCCCATCAACTATGCATCCGATTGTCATATAGTCTGTACGTGCCGTCTCGACCTTCCCCAAGTGTTTATAAACCTGCTCCCCTTTTGAATAAATGAGTGTTGACCATCAGACGGTCTCCCGGGTGCTCACTGCCCCGTCATGTGTTCATATGTTCACACTCACCCACCCAGCCAGAACGACCCCCTTCCAAGGACCCCAGGGAACCACCTGCTTCTGCCATTATGGGAAGTCCCCTGCATCTGTAAGTGTGAAATAAATTCCCTTCCTCCCACACGCTGTGTCTGGCCTGGAGCGTGAAGCCTGAGGACCACATGGAAGCCGACAGTCAGGTGAGAATATGGGAGAGGGAGAATTATGCAGGTGAAAGGCTGGCCGAGGGGGACCAACACGTGGAAAATGACTTACGTATGCCAACACATCTTTCTGTCAGTTTCCACGGTGTGCCTCAAGACGGCTTTGTGTCATGGTGCTCTGCCTTCCGCTGTGTTAATATTACTATGGTTTATATATGAGTGCTACTCTCACTTTTGGTTAGAGAAGCTTCTCTTTTCAGATGGTGGCGACCTTGGGATGACTCAGAAGACCCACATTCCCCATTGACGAGGGTCCCTTTGAAAGAGGGAGGACAGGGAGGAGGACAATGGAACCAATACTATGAATGTAAAATCAAAATAATATAAATTATATATATATATAAAGAAAAACATAATAAAAAAAAAAAGACGGCACCATGGTGCTGAGAAGAAGGGACAGAGGAGTGCTCAGCACTGAAACATCTCAAACCCACCTTCCAAGGCTCAGGGTCCATTGCGGAAGAGGGGAGGAAAGAATGTAAGAGCAAAGGAAGAGTAGGACTCCTTACAATGTGCTCCTCCAGACACAAAATGGCCTGGATATCCATGACCTCACGGTGCCTGACACGACCTACACAAGACCGTCATAATAGGAGGAAAAGATCATGACATCAAACTGAAAAGAGAGACTGATTGAGAGGGGGAGGGGATAGGATGGAGAGTGGAGTTTCAAAGGGGAAAGTGGGGGGAGGCAGGGAAGTACCATGGGATATTGTCTACAATTAAGGAAGTTGTCAATAAAAAAAAAGAAAAAAAATTAAAGATAAATATTAAAATGCTAAAAAAAAATTACTATGGTTTCAGGTTCATTTCTCAATTCTCCAATCACTTCCTTTTTAATTTAATTTAATTTATTTATTTGAGAGAGAGAGAGAGAGAGAGAACGGGTGCGCCAGGGCCTCGAAGACCAGACACGTGAGCCCCCTTGTGCATCTGGCTTAGATGGGTCCTGGGGAATCAAACCGGGGTCTTTAGGCTCCCCAGACAAACGCTTTAACCACTAAGATATTTCCCTAGCCCCTCCCCTCTTTTGGGGTATTTTATTTATTTATTTGAGAGAGAGAGAATGGGAGCACCAGGGCCTCCAGACACTGCCAACGAACTCCAGACAGGTGCACCCCCTTGTGCATCTGGCTTGACGTGGGTCCTGGGGAATCGAACCTGGGTCCTTAGGCTTGGCAGGCCAACACCTTAACCACTAAGCCATCTCTCCAGCCCCTCCAAACATGGCTTTCCCTTGAAGCATCCTGAAGCTGCTTCTCGTCAGGTATCTGTTCACAGCAAGGGGGAAAAGAACAAGTAATTAATACAAGTGGTGAGGTGAGGTGTTCAAGGAGCCATGTTGTCATCACAGTGCTGTGTGCGGCCAGGAGGGACATGGATGTGCTGCTGTCTGCAAGGGCCAAGCTGAGGCAACAGAAAACAGAGGCTGTACAAACTCAAGCTGCTGTTTTTTTTTCTTTAAAAAAATTTTATTTCGGCTACATACTTAATTCCAGGTCAGCCTGCACCAGAGTGAGACCCTACCTTGCAAAACCCCCCCAAAAAAAAAAGAAAAGAAATTTTATTTGGGCCTGGCTTAGCAGTTAAGCATTTGCCTGTGAAGCCTAAGGACCCCCGTTCGATTCTCCAGGTCCCACGTCAGCCAGATGCACAGGATGGTGCATGCGTCTGGAGTTCGTTTGCAGTGGCTGGAGGCCCCGGTGTGCCCATTCTCACTCTTTCTCTCTCTCTCCCCCTCTCTCTGTGTCTAATAAATAAATAATTAAAAATTAAAAAGCCAGGTGTGGTGGGGCACGCCTTTCATCCCAGCACTCGGGAGGCAGAGGTGGGAGGATCGCTGTGAGTTCGAGGCCACCCTGAGACGACATAGTGAATTCCAGGTCAGCCTGGACTAGAGTGAGACCCTACCTCGGAAAATCAAAAAATAAATAAATAAATAAATAAATACATAAATAAAAATTTTATTTGGGCCTGGAGAGATGGCTTAGTGGTTAAGCGCTTGCCTGCGAAGCCTAAGGACCCCGGTTCGAGGCTCAATTCCCCCTGGACCCACGTAAGCCAGATGCACAAGGGGGTGCATGCATCTGGAGTTCGTTTGTAGTGGCTGGAGGCCCTGGTGCACCCATTCTCTCTCCTCTCTCTCTCTGTGCCTCTTTCTCTGTCTGTCTCTCTCAAATAAATAAATAAAAAGTAAACAAAAATATTTAATTATTTTATTTTATTTTTTTATTTTATTTTATTTGGTTTTTCAAGGCAGGGTCTTGCTCTAGCCCAGGCTGACCTGGAATTCACTCTGTAGTCTCAGGGTGGCCTCGAACTCACAGTGATCCTCCTACCTCTGCCTACCGAGTGCCGGGATTAAAGGCATGTGCCACCATGCCCGGCTATATTTTAATTTTTAAAAATATTTTATTTTTATTCATTTACTTATCTGACAGAGAGAGAAAGAGAGAGAGAGAGAATGGGAGCACCAGCGCCTCCAGCCACTGCCAACGAACTCCAGACAGGTGCACCCTCTTGTGCATCTGGCTAACGTGAGTCCTGGGGAATCGAACCTGGGTCCTTAGGCTTCGCAGACAAGCGCCTTAACCCCTAAGCCATCTCTCCAACCTTGCTGTGTGGGGTGGTGGTGGAACATTTTAGAAGGCAGAGACTGACTGGGAAAAGTATGTCACTGGAGAGGGGGGAGGTCCTTGAGGGTTGATTGACACACACCCCCCACTTCCCATTCCCCCCTCTACTCCCATGATGGACTTGTCCTGCCAAGGGCTGTGGAATCTGGTCCCTGCGCGTTTTCCTCTGACTTAGGCTAACGGGGACGGCTTCTATCCACTCCCATTTAACTCCACGAACGTAAAAGGCTCCTCAGAAAACCCAGAAGGCAGATGGAAATGAGCCATGGAAGAGCAATAATTTTATTGAGAACTAATTGCTTCAGTCACTGCGGGGCTTGCCAGCTGCAAAATAAAATTCCATATATATGTGTGTGTGTGTATATATATATATATATATATATATATATATATATATATATATATATATACACATATACACACATACACAGCAGATTTGATAGCATTTGCTGAACTTTACTTAAGGAAACCCCAGGATGCCCTGGGAATTCTGCCCAAGTCAAGACAGCAACATATGGTTCCTCATTTGTAAAAGACATATGTTTGAGGCCTGGGATCCCCCTCCCCACAGCCAAAACCTCCCCAAATTCATATTCTGGCTCATCTTTACGTTTCCCATAAATGGGGGCTGGGAGAGATGGCTCAGCTGGTTAGGGCGCTTGCCTGCAAAGCCCGAAGAACCCAGGTTCGAATCCCCAGTGCCCGCATAAAGCCAGATGCCCATCGGGGTGCCTAGGGGCCTGGAGTTTGTTTGCAGTGGCGGGAGGCCCTGGTGTGCCCATTCTTTCTCTCTCTCCCCCAAATAAACAAAATATATATATATTTTTTAATTTTAAATTTCGTATAAATGGAACTTGAAATCCTCGCCCTCTCTGCACACCCTCTGGAGATGGCTTAGCACCGACATCTCTCTGTCAGATGATCTGGCTTCATTGAAAACGGCAAATGAAGAGACGTAACGGAGGGACCTCACGGGCCCTGAGGAGAGCCGTTTTTAATTAATCTAAGAAATAATTTCTTGATTGCATCTGGCCATTGTCGACCTCCCCCTGCCCCTTTCCCAATCTGTTCTCTAAGGTCACGGGTGTAAAGAATGTAATGAATTTAGGTAGCAGCAAACACTGACATAACCATCTGTCTCAGTCTTTAAAAATATATATGTATTTGGGCTGGTGAGATTGCTGAATGGTTAAGGTGTTTGCCTGCAAAGCCTAAGGACCCAGGTTCGATTCCCCAGGACCCACGTAAGACAGATGCACTCGGTGGTGCATGCATCTGGAGTTCGTTTGCACTGGCTGGAGGCCCTGGCATGTCCATTCTCTCTCTCTCTCTGTTACTTTCTCTTTTTCTCTCTCTTGTAAATTAACAAAAAAAGTTTTTATAAAAAATTGAAAATTAATAAATAATTAAAAATTTTCATTTTTATTTATTTAATTATGAGAGAGAGAGAGAGATAGAAGGAGAATGGGCACGCCAGGGCCTCCAGCCACTGCAAATGAGCTCCAGAGGCGGGCGCCACCGTGTGCATCTGGTTTTATGTGGGTACTGGGGCATCCAACCTGGGTACTTATGCTTTGCAGGCAAGTATCTTAACCGCTAAGCCATCTCTCCTGCCTGCCACTATATATATATATTTTAATTATTATTTCTTTCTTTCTTTCTTTCTTTCTTTATTTGAGAAAGAGAGAGCGATACAGAAATAGTCAGGTAGAGAGAGAGAGAGAGAACGGGCACGCCAGGGCCTCCAGCCACTGCAGATGAACTCCAGATGCATGCGCCACCTTGTGCATCTGGCTTATATGGGTCCTGGAGAATTGAGCCTCGAACCGGGGTCCTTAGGCTTCACAGGCAAGCGCTTAACCGCTAAGCCATCTCTCCAGCCTATATATATTTTTTGGGACAGGGTTTGCCATCGGTTTGGAGCTCACCATTAGACTACACTCTCTGGCCCCAGGGAGCCACCTATCTGAACATCCTCAATGCTGGCACAACCACCGTGCACTGCCATGCCCTGCATTTTTTGCATGGGTGCATGGGGTCTGGAGATTTGAACCCAGACCTCACGAAGGCTTTATGCACTGAGCCATCTCTTCAATACAATATTTATTATTTTTATTTAATTTTTTTAAATCATTTTATTTTATTTTTGGAGAGAGACACAGAGAGAGACAGAGAGAGAGGGAGAGGGAGACAGATAGAGATGGGTGTGCCAGCAGTCTCTCAGCCGCTGTGAACGAAATCCAGATGCGTGCACCCCCTTGTGGTCAAGTGCAGCATTGCGCCCTTGCGTCACTTTGCATCTGGCTAAACGTGGGACCTGGAAGTTGGAACCGCTGGAGATTGGAACCAGCGTTCTGCAAATCCACAGCATCTCCTCACAAGAGCCAAAACCTAGGGGGCCTGGAGAGGAGGCAAGGACCAGCCTAGCACCCTCACCAGATGGATCGCATACCTTTAATGCATGCTCTGAGAGTTTGGAGGCAGGCGCCTTATGGGGGCGTTTTGGAGTCAAAGGATGGCTCTGCAGTTCATTTGCGGTGGAGTGGCTGGAGGCCCTGGTGCACCCATTCTCTCTCTCTCTCTGCCTCTTTCTCTCTCTAAGCCATGTCTCCAGCCCTTCAAGATACTTTTTAAAAATTTGTTTTAGGGGCTGGAGAGATGGCTTAGCAGTTAAAGTTTTTTTTGCCTGATAACATGGGGACAAAAAGGATCCCGGTTCGGTTCTCCAGGACCCACGTAAGCCAGATGCACAAGGTGGCGCATGCGTCTGGAGTTTGTTTGCAGTAGCTGGAGGCCCTGGCGTGCCCATTCTCTCTTTCTCTCTATCAAACAAATAAATAAATAATTAAAAATAAAATAAAAAGTGTGATAACATTTCTTGTTTTGTGGATTTTATCAAAGTTCGCTTTGGAGTAGGTGTGTTAATTTCTTGTGCAATGCAGAGTTTGAGCAGTGGAATCAATGCAGGGGTGAAAACGGGGTTGTTGTGTAGGAGTTAGCTACCAGCTTAACTTAACTTACTTCTTTATTTATTTATTTATTTATTTATTTATTTATTTATTTATTTGAGAGAGAGAGAGAGATACAGAAATAGGCAGGTAGAGAGAGAGAGAATGGATGCGCCAGGGCCTCCAGCCACTGCAAACGAACTCCAGATGCCTGCACCCCCTTGTGCATCTGGCTTACGTGGGTCCTGGGGAATCGAGCCTCGAACCGGGGTCCTTAGGCTTCACAGGCAAGCGTTTAACCGCTAAGCCATCTCTCTAGCCCCTTAACTTACTTCTTAACGCTATGCCACGGTGATAAGATCATTTTGAAATATTCATCTCTTTCCTTATTCATTTGCCCTTGAAAAACTGACTAATATCAATGATCATGGAGTTTTTTTTTGTTGTTGTTGTTGGTTTTTCAAGGTAGGGTCTGGCTCTAGCTCAGTCTGACCTGGAATTCACTCTGTCGTCTCAGGGTGGCCTCGAACTCACGGCCACGCTCCTCCTACCTCTGCCTCCCCAGTGCTGGGATGAAAGGCGTGCGCCCACAGGAGCCAATGTTTATCTTTTTAAAAAAGATATTTTGATTTCTTAAAAAAAAAAAAAAACTTTTCTGCCTTAAAAGACAGCTACACACCACGTTATATCGAAACACACCGCAAATGGCAAAGGTTGTAAAAATATCCAAAACTCAAGGGTCATTTGTCGTGGTGCCAAATGCCATCCTCATACTCCATCCGAAGGTTAGCCTCCGAGCTTGGTTTGCCTGCAACCATCTTCCAAACCTCTTCCATTGTAGACCAGCTGACAGACAGCTGGAAAAAGCTACACTGCCTGCAGTTCAATGGGAGAGAGAGAAATCACCAGTGAAGGTACTCAACAGTGGACACTGCAAGCTTTAAATGTGGTCAGCCAGGCCAAATGAGCCAAGGGGTGCAATAGTGGCATGTCTGTTATGGGGGGAACCAACTGCTCTCTAATTGGACTGGAGGCCCACTCCATGGGAGGGAATACATCCCTGATACTGAAAACCTACAACAGGGGTAGTCATGAGCCCTAGGGGTGTAACGTCTGCTGGTGTCTGGCTAAATGTTTATACTATGCTCACCAAACTGCCCAGTAAGCACTTCTCTTAATGTCCACACCCATATATTAATGCTACTCTCACTTTTGGTTAGAGAAGCTTCTCTTTTCAGATGGTGGCGACCTTGGGATGACTCAGAAGGCACCATGGTGCTGAGAAGAAGGGACAGAGGAGTGCTCAGCACTGAAACACCTCAAACCCACCTTCCAAAGCTCAGGGTCCAATGCAGAAGAGGGGGCGGAAAGAATGTAAAGAGCCAAAGGAAGAGTAGGACTCCTTACAACGTGCTCCTCCAGACACAAAATGACCTGGATATCCATGACCTCACAGTGCCTGACACGACCTACACAAGACCATCATAATAGGAGGAAAAGATCATTGACATCAAACTGAAAAAAGAGACTGATTGAGAGGGGGAGGGGATATGATGGAGAGTGGAGTTTCAAAGGGGAAAATGGGGGGAGGGAGGAAAGTACCATGGGATATTGTCTACAATTATGGAAGTTGTTTATTAAAAAATAAATTTAAAAAATATCTTTAATATGGACTGGAGAGACAGCTCAGCAGCTAAGGCGCTTGCCTGTGAAGCCTAAGGACCCCAGTTCAATTCTCCAGGACCCACGTAAGCCAGATGCACAAGGGGGCGCATGCATCTGGAGTTCATGTGCAGTGGCTGGAGGCCCCTGGTGTACTCTTTCTCTCTCTGTGTCTCTAATAAATAAATAAATAAAATGAAAAATCTTAAAAAATAAATAAATAAAAATTTAAAAATATCTTTAAAATGGGCTGGAGAGATGGCTCAGCAGTTAAAGTCGCTTGCCTGTGAATCCAAAGGGCCCAGGTTCAATTCCCCAGGACCCACGTAAGCCAGATGCACAAGGTGGTGCATGCATCTGGAGTTCGTTTGCAGCGGCTGGAAGCCCTGGCGCACCCATTTTCTCTCTCTCTTTCTCTCAAATAAACAGATAGCCAGGCGTAATGGCGCACGCCTTTAATCCCAGCACTCGGGAGGCAGAGGTAGGAGGATCGTGGCCGTGAGTTCGAGGCCACCCTGAGACGACAGAGTGAATTCCAGGTCTGCCTGGGCTAGAGCGACACCCCACCTCGAAGAAACCAAAACCGAAACAAAACAAATCAATAAATCCCTGAGTCGAGATTGCTAAAAGCATCAGGCTGTCGAGGGTCACAGCCCCGAAATGATGAATGTGAGAGCTTCAGGGAGTGTAGCAGAGAAATGAGAAGAAGCTGTGTGAATGGCGAGGTTCTGGAAGTGACAGGACCTGCTTGCAGGGTTTGGCTGGATTCTATGAATTCTGATGGTGTCCGTATGCACACGCATCTCGGCCAGATGGATGGATGGAGGGTTGGTGGTGCCATTGATTATTCAATCGATTCCTTTTCATGCCAGCTCGTTGCGTAAGCTCTCTTGGACGAGGTAAGAAAACGGAGAATCAGAGGAATTGCAGGGCTGCAGCCCTGATTCTTTACCTAACTCAGGAAGAAGGAAAGAAAGAAAGAAAAAAACACATCTTTTCTTTTTGTTTTTGTCGTTTTTGGTTTTCAAAGTAGGGTCTCGCCCTAGCTCAGGCTGACCTGGAATTCACTCTGTCGTCTCAGGCTGGCCTCGAACTCACGGCCACGATCCTCCTCCCTCTGTCTCCCTGGTGTTGGGATGAAAGGTGTGAGGGGGCCCCACCATGCCCGCTCAAGATATTTTTTTTTTTTTTTCACTTTAAAAATATTTTTATTTATTTTTAAAAATATTTTATTTATTTCAAAGAGAGAGAGAAAGAGGCAGATAGAGAGAGAGAGGGAGAGAGAGAGAGAATGAGAGCACCAGGGCCTCTAGCCACTGCAAACGAACTCCAGACATATGCACCCCCTTGTGCATCTGGCTTACGTGGGTCCTGGGGAATTGAACCAGGGTCCTTAGACTTTGCAGGCAAAGGCCTTAACCACTAAGCCATTTCCCCAGCCCAATATTTTTATTTTTCATTTTTATTTGTTTGTTTGTTTATTTATTTATTTGTTTATTTATTTATTTATTTGATAGAGAGAGAGAGAGAATGGGCACGCCACAGCCTCCAGCCGCTGCAAATGAACTCCAGACAGATGTACCACCTTGTGCATCTGGCTAACATGGGTCCTGGGGAATCGAACCTGGGTCCTTTGGCTTTGCAGGCAAACGCCTTAACCGCCAAGCCATCCCTCCAGCCCTTTATCACTTTTTTTTTTTAATTGACAACTTACATAACTATAGACAATAAATCATGATCATTCTCTCCCCACCCCCACTTCCCCTCACAAAAGAATATCGTTTCTTTTTTTAAAAAAAAATTCAAAAAATTTCATTTATGAATGTATTTGAGAGAGAGAGTGAATGGGTGTGCCAGGGCCTGCAGCCGCTGCAAACGAACTCCAGATGCATGCACCCCCTTGTGCATCGGGCTTACGTGGGTCCTGGGGAATCGAGCCTGGGTCCTTTGGCTTTGCAGGCATGCGCCTTAACCACTAAGTTATCTCTCCAGCCCTCAATATACTTTTTTTTGTATGTGTGGTCTTTCAAGGTAGGGTCTCACTCTAGCCCAGGCTGACCTGGAATTCGCTATGTTGTCTCAGGGTGGCCTCGAACTCACGGTGATCCTCCTACCTCTGCCTCCCGAGTGCTGGGATGAAAGGCGTGCACCACCATGCCTGGTCAAAAGAACAATTCTTTGCTTTTTTTTTTTTTTTCTTGAAAGAGTAAATCAATAAATCCCTGAGTCGAGATTGCTAAAAGCATCAGGCTGTCGAGGGTCACAGCCCCGAAATGATGAATGTGAGAGCTTCAGGGAGTGTAGCAGAGAAATGAGAAGAAGCTGTGTGAATGGCGAGGTTCTGAAGTGACAGGACCTGCTTGCAGGGTTTGGCTGGATTCTATGAATTCTGATGGTGTCCGTATGCACACGCATCTCGGCCAGATGGATGGATGGAGGGTTGGTGGTGCCATTGATTATTCAATCGATTCCTTTTCATGCCAGCTCGTTGCGTAAGCTCTCTTGGACGAGATAAGAAAACAGAGAATCAGAGGAATTGCAGGGCTGCAGCCCTGATTCTTTACCTAACTCAGGAAGAAGGAAAGAAAGAAAAAAAAAACACATCTTTTCTTTTTGTTTTTGTCGTTTTTGGTTTTCAAAGTAGGGTCTCGCCCTAGCTCAGGCTGACCTGGAATTCACTCTGTCGTCTCAGGCTGGCCTCGAACTCACGGCCACGATCCTCCTCCCTCTGTCTCCCTGGTGTTGGGATGAAAGGTGTGAGGGGCCCCACCATGCCCGGCTCAAGATATGGTTTTTTTTTTTTTTTTTCACTTTAAAAAATATTTTTATTTATTTTTAAAAATATTTTATTTATTTCAAAGAGAGAGAGAAAGAGGCAGATAGAGAGAGAGAGGGAGAGAGAGAGAGAATGAGAGCACCAGGGCCTCTAGCCACTGCAAACGAACTCCAGACATATGCACCCCCTTGTGCATCTGGCTTACGTGGGTCCTGGGGAATTGAACCAGGGTCCTTAGACTTTGCAGGCAAAGGCCTTAACCACTAAGCCATTTCCCCAGCCCAATATTTTTATTTTTCATTTTTATTTGTTTGTTTGTTTATTTATTTATTTGTTTATTTATTTATTTATTTGATAGAGAGAGAGAGAGAATGGGCACGCCACAGCCTCCAGCCGCTGCAAATGAACTCCAGACAGATGTACCACCTTGTGCATCTGGCTAACATGGGTCCTGGGAATCGAACCTGGGTCCTTTGGCTTTGCAGGCAAACGCCTTAACCGCCAAGCCATCCCTCCAGCCCTTTATCACTTTTTTTTTTTTTAATTGACAACTTACATAACTATAGACAATAAATCATGATCATTCTCTCCCCACCCCCACTTCCCCTCACAAAAGAATATCGTTTCTTTTAAAAAAAAAAAATTCAAAAATTTCATTTATGAATGTATTTGAGAGAGAGAGTGAATGGGTGTGCCAGGGCCTGCAGCCGCTGCAAACGAACTCCAGATGCATGCACCCCCTTGTGCATCGGGCTTACGTGGGTCCTGGGGAATCGAGCCTGGGTCCTTTGGCTTTGCAGGCATGCGCCTTAACCACTAAGTTATCTCTCCAGCCCTCAATATACTTTTTTTTGTATGTGTGGTCTTTCAAGGTAGGGTCTCACTCTAGCCCAGGCTGACCTGGAATTCGCTATGTTGTCTCAGGGTGGCCTCGAACTCACGGTGATCCTCCTACGTCTGCCTCCCGAGTGCTGGGATGAAAGGCGTGCACCACCATGCCTGGTCAAAAGAACAATTCTTGCTTTCTTTTTTTTTTTTTTTCTTGAAAGAGTTGATTCATTCTGGTCAAATATATAAAGTAGATTGGGAACCGGGGGTGGTGGCACACGCCTTTCATCCCAGCACTCGGGAGGCAGAGGTAGGAGGATCATCGTGAGTTCAAGGCCACCCTGAGATGACATAGCGAATTCCAGGTCAGCCTGGACCAGAGTGAGACCCTACCTTGCAAAACCGAAAAATGAAAAAAACAAACAAACAAACAAAAAAAGAATTATTCTTTTGTTGTTGTTTCCAGATCGAGACTCACTCTGACCTGGAACTAACTCTGTAGTCCAAGGGTGGCCCCGAACTCATGGTAATCCTCCTACCTCTGGCTCCCGAGTGCTGGCACTGATGATAACCCAGCTTGCCAAAATTATTCATTCAAGGTTCCACCAACTTTTCAGTTTTGGTTCTACGAGCCATTTGCTACGTCGTGTGAAGTCTTTCAAGACGTGTTTAATTGAGCTGGGTGTTGTGGTGGTGCCCACTGCCTTTAATCCCAGCAGAGGTCAGAGGATCATGGCTGTGAGTTCGAGGCCAGCCTGAGACTGCATAGTGAATTCCAGGTCAGTCTGGGCTAGAGCAAGACCCTACCTCGAAAAAACAAACAAACAAACAAACAATTTAGAGCTGGAGAGATAGTTTAGTGGTGAAGGCGTTTGCCTGCAAAGCTAAAGGACCCAGGTTCGATTCCCCAGGACCCACGTAAGCCAGATGCACAAGGTGGCGCATGCATCTGGAGTTCATTTACAGTGGCTGGAGGCCCTGGCGCACCCATTCTCCCTCTCTGTCCCCCTCTGTCTCCTATATGGCACAATGCAGGTCGGGCCCACCAGGATGGCGGGTAGTCAATGACGGGTAAGACCCCATGAGATGGGGCAACCTAAGACAGGCACCGTCGCATGTGATGATCCCTTGGGGCCTGGGGTCCACAATGGCTTGGCAAAGAACCATGCCTCCCAGGGTCGCCAATAATAAAAACAAAAAGGAGGATATGTATGGCACGATGCAGGTGGGGCCGTAGCCAGACCACATGGCAGAGAAACCAGGAAGTGGCTTCAGTGGACGTGGCTTTCTGCACAGGTCTGGCGTGACAACAGCTACAGTCCCATGCTCGCGAGAAACCTGCTACGATATGATCTGTCCGGAGACAGGCTGTCATTGGTCACAAGAAGGGGACCACCCCATACAATGATTGGCCAGACAAACCCCTTAAAACCCCCTACACTTCCTTGAATAAATGACTTTGCAGCAGCTCGCCCTCTGCCTGCTTCCACCCAACTCCCGGAGTCTGTGTCATTACTCGGCGCCTCTCACCCCCTATTGGCAGAGACCCTGCCGCCCCTCCTGGGCTGGCCCTAGAGGGACCCCAACACTCTCCCTTGTTCTCTCTGTCAAATAAATAAATTATATATATATATGTATTTATGTATGTGTATATGTATGTATTTATGTATGTGTATATATATGTATTTATGTATGTGTATACATATATGTATTTATGTATGTATATATATATGTATTTATGTATGTATGTATGTATGTATGTATGTATGTATATATATATGGTATATATATATATATATATATATATATATATATATATTTTTTTTTTTTTTGGTTTTTTGAGTAGGGTCTCACTCTAGCCCAGGCTGACCTGGAATTCACTATGTAGTCTCAGGCTGGCCTTGAACTCACGGTGATCCTCCTACCTCTGCCTCCCGAGTGCTGGGATGAAAAGTGTGAGCCACAATATCCGGCTTCAAAAAAAAAAATTTTTTTTTTAAAGTTGGCCTGAAAAAAAAGAGGAAAGAAAAGAAAACACAGGTTTTGGGTTTAGTTTTTTGGGTCAGAAAGAACATTTCTTTGACACGTATTAAATCTGCTATGAGACTAGAAGGTTGATTCATGGTAAGGATAAGAGAAACTGATTGCTGAAATGGAGTAAAATATATCTTTCTATTTTCATCTCTCTTCAAACCCATCATCATTTAAGTGAACGGTGAATTCGGTCTGCTGGTGTTAAATTTACAGATGCTAGGTTATGTAGGAATTATATACACCAAAAAGAAAAAATAACTGTTTCCACCTGAAGATAATACCTATTTATTTATTTATATATTTATTTATTTTGGTTTTTGAGGTAGGGTTGCACTCTGACCCAGGCTGACCTGGAATTCACTCTGTCGTCTCAGGGTGGCCTTGAACTCACGGCCACGATCCTCCTACCTCTGCCTCCCCAGTGCTGGGATTAAAGGCGTGCGCCACCATGCCTGGCTGACATTACCTATTCTTAAACGAAGCCATAAAAAAAGCTTGTCTATGAAGCCTAAGGACCCAGGTTCGATTCCCCAGTACCCACATAAGCCAAATTCACAAGGTGCCACGTATGTTTGGAGTTCATTTGCAGTGGTTAGAGGCCCTGGCACACCCATTCTCTCTCTCTCAAAAATAAGTAAATAAAATGACCTCCCCTGCCATAGTCTTTTGATAAAAAATAATAATAAAAAAACAAACTTTTTTTTTGGTTTTTATTTACTTTTATTTATTTATTTGAGAGAAAGAGAGAGAGAGAAAGACGCAGACAGAGAGAGAGAGAGAATGGGTGCATGCCAGGGCATCCAGCCACTGCAAATGAACTCCAGATGCATGCGCCCCTTTGTGCACCTGGCTTATATGGGTCCTGGGGAATATAACCAGGGTCGTTTGGCTTTGCAGGCAAACGCCTTCACCACGAAGCCATCTCTGCAGCCCCAAACCAAATTTTATTTATTTATTTATTTATTTATTTATTTATTTATTTATTTATTTATCTGGCTCAGGTTAAATTTTATTTTTAAGTATGCTTTTTCTTGGTAAATCTAGCAACATATATTTTATTCCCCAGCAGATAATTGCACAGCAATCACCTTTGATTATGTATCTGCAGTGTTATGCGTGGAAGATGTGGGGTGTCACAGAACAAGTGTGTCTACGGCTGCCTGGGACCCGGGGGGATGGTTCCCACACTGCCTGTCAAAGCCCAAGAACCCAGATAGTGACATGGGTATGACATAACCAGAAATAGGCTGTCCCAACCCCTCCAGAGATACACGTATTTCATGTGTGTACATGCTTCTAGTTATGATAAAGAACGGGTTATAATAATATATCATAGGCCAGGCGTGGTGGCGCACGCCTTTAATCCCAGCACTCGGGGAGGCAGAGGTAGGAGGATCTCCGTGAGTTCGAGGCCAGCCTGAGACGACATGGTGAATTTCCAGGTCAGCCTGCGTTAGAGCGAGATCTTGCCTTGAAAAAATATATATACATTACAAATACTATAACATCAACAATAGAATAAGAAATGCAACCCATTCCAGAAACAATAAGCAGGGCATGGTGGTGCACGCCTTTAATGCCAGGAGGGAGGCAGAGGTTGGAGGATCACCGTGAGTTCGAGGCCAGCCTGAGATGACACAAAATAAATGAAAGTGAATTCCAGGTCAGCCTGGGCTAGAGTGGGACCCTACCTCAAAAGAAAAAAAAGAAAAGAAAGAAAGAGAGAGAGGGGGGGGGAAGAAAGACTGAAAATATTAAATGGTACACTAAAGAAATGAAAATTTAGCCGTGCGTGGTGGCGCACGCCTTTCATCCCAGCACTCGGGAGGCAGAGGTAGGAGGATCTCCGTGAGTTCGAGGCCAGCCTGAGACGACATGGTGAATTTCCAGGACAGCCTATGTTAGAGCGAGATCTTACCTTGAAAAATATATATACATTACAAATACTATAACATCAGCAATAGAATAAGAAATGCAACCCATTCCAGAAACAATAAGCAGGGCATGGTTCAACGCCTTTAATGCCAGGAGGAGGCAGAGGTGGGAGGATCCCAGGAGGCCACCCTGAGACGACACAAAATAAATGAAAGTGAATTCCAGGTCAGCCTGGGCTAGAGTGGGACCCTACCTCAAAAGAAAAACAAAGAAAGAAAGAAAGAAAGAAAGAAAGAAAGAAAGAAAGAAAGAAAGAAAGAAAGAAAGAAAGAAAGAAAGAGAGAAAAAAAAGAAAGACTGAAAATATTAAATGGTACACTAAAGAAATAAAAATTTAGCCGGGCGTGGGGGCGCACGCCTTTAATCCCAGCACTCGGGAGGCAGAGGTAGGAGGATCTCCGTGAGTTCGAGGCCACCCTGAGACTACATAGCTAATTCCAGGTCAGCCTGGGCCAGAGTGAGAACCGTACTTGAAAAACCAAAAGAAAAAAAAAAAAGAAATAGAAATAAAATTTAACAGGATGTTAGTATCATGAGTTCAAATCCAATATGCTAGGTTTATTACTGTCCCAGGAGAAATAATAATATTTCTGCCCATAAAAATCTTGGGCAAGGGGCTGGAGAGATGGCTCAGCAGTTAAGCGCTTGCCTGTGAAGCCTAAGGACCCCGGTTCGAGGCTCGATTCCCCAGGACCCACGTGAGCCAGATGCACAAGGTGGCGCATGCATCTGGAGTTCATTTGCAATGGCTGGAGGCCCTGGCATGCACCCATTCTCTCTGTCTGCGTGTTTCTCTCTCTGTCTATTGCTCTCAAATAAGTAAATAAATAAACAAATTAAAAAAAAAAATCTTGGGCAAGCCAGCTGTTATGGCACACACCCTACATCCCAGCAGCACTGGGGAGGCAGAGGTAGCAGGATGGTGGCCGTGAGTTCGAGGCCAGCCTGAGACGACAGAGTGAATTCTGGGTCGGCCTGGGCTAGAGGGAGACCCGACCTTGAAAAAACCAAAAAAGAAAAAAAAAATCTTGGGCAACACTATTTGCAGAAATACTTTTAATAATATGCATTTATGCTTTGTGTATGTCTTTTGCAAAAATTTTATTATTTATTTATAAGAGAGAGAGAATGGACACGCCAGGGCCTCCAGCCACTGCAAATGACCTCCAGACGCCTGCGCCACCTTGTGCATCAGGCTTACGTGGGTTCTGGGGAGTCGAACCGGGGTCCTTAAGCTTCACAGACAAGTGCCTTGACCGCTCGGCCATCTCTGCAAGGCAGCATTTTGCAAATTTACATGCATATTTAAGTGGAACAGATACCCACCCATAAGTATGGATTCAACCACCGTCACACAAGGGTCTTAGAAAATCCTGCCCACGTCCCAAAGCGCACTGAATCTTTTCTTAAAAGTCATTCATCCTGGCTGGAGAGCTGGCTCAGCGGTGCAGGTGCATGCCTGCGAAGCCTAAGGACCCAGGTTCGAGTCTCCGGGTCCCACGTCAGCCAGACGCCCACGGTGGAGCACCTCTGGAATAAGGTGGCTGGATAAATGAATAAATCAAATAAATAAATAAAAGAATGAATAAATAAATGTAAATATTTTTTTAAAATAAAATAAAAATAAAAAATTTAAAAACATCATTTATCAAGAGTTCGTTCGCGGTGGCTGGAGGCCCGTTCTCACGCTCTCTCTCCCTGCCTCAAATAAATAAATAAATAAATAAATAAATAAATAAATAAATAAACAAACAAACAAGTAAGTAAGTAAATGTAAATCTTTTTAAAAAATAAAATAAAAATAAAAATTTTAAAAACATCATTTATCAAGAGTTCGTTCGCAGTGGCTGGAGGCCCATTCTCAAGCTCTCTCTCCCTGCCTCAAATAAATGAATAAATGAATAAATAAATAAATAAATAAGTAAGTAAATAAATGTAAATATTTTTAAAAAATAAAATAAAAATAAAAATTTTAAAAACATCATTTATCAAGAGTTCGTTCGCGGTGGCTGGAGGCCCGTTCTCACGCTCTCTCTCCCTGCCTCAAATAAATAAATAAATAAATAAATAAATAAATAAGTAAATAAATAAATAAATAAGTAAGTAAGTAAATGTAAATCTTTTAAAAAAATAAAATAAAAATAAAAATCTTAAAAACATCATTTATCAAGAGTTCGTTCGCGATGGCTGGAGGCCCGTTCTCACGCTCTCTCTCCCTGCCTCAAATAAATAAATAAATAAATAAATAAATAAATAAATAAATAAGTAAATAAATGTAAATATTTTTAAAAAATAAAATAAAAATAAAAAATTTTAAAAACATCATTTGTCAAGAGTACTGTGTAAAAGCTATCTTTGTTTTGTTTGCGGTGGCTGGAGGCCCATTCTCACGCTCTTTCTCCCTGCCTCAAATAAATAAATAAATGAATAAATAAATAAAAAAGTAAGTAAAAAAATGTAAATCTTTTATTAAAAAAATAAAATAAAAATAAAATTTTTTAAAACATCATTTATCAAGAGTACTGTCTAAAAGCTATCCTTATTGCCAGAAATATTGTGAATCTTTCACAATCTTTCACTATATATATATATAAAATATATATATACACACACACATATGTATGTATATATGATGTACATATATGTGTAATGTCTATATATGTATATTTATGATGTACATATGCAATGTACATATGTGTGTGTGTGTATATATGTATTTATGTATGTAAACACGTATATGTATATTTATGATGTACATATATGTGTGTATATATGTATAGATGATGTGTGAGCAGGTGGCGCAGAATAGCATTTCCTTTTCTGTGACAGGAATCCTGGGATGTCGGTCCCCACGAGAGGACCTGGAACCAATCCTGTGTGCACTGAGGGCTGGGCAAGGGTGAGCTGCTGTGTACGATGCACGGGGAACTGTATGAAACGGGGGGGGGGGCGTTGCATTTTAGCATGGTCCCCCTGCATTTGAGCAACAGTGACATTATAAGTCCCCAAGGGGGCCCGGGAGACGGCACACAGTGGCTCAGGCTTTCGCCTGCAAAGCCTAAGGACCCAGGTTCGAGCCCCCAGGACCCATGTAAAGCCAGATGCACAAGGGGGTGCATGCGTCTGGAGTTCCTTCGCAGTGGCTGGAGGCCCTGGTGCACCCACTGTCTCTCTCTCTCTCTCTCTTTTCTCTCTTTCCCTGTCTCTAATAAATAAATAAAAATAAAATCTTTTAAAAAAGAAAAAGAAACAAAAAGAAAGAAAGAAAGAAAGAAAGAAAGAAAGAAAGAAAGAAAGAAAGAAAGAAAGGGAAGGAAGGGAAGGGAAGGGAAGGAAGGGAGGGGGAAGGGGAGGAAGGAAGGGAAGGAAGGGGAGGAAGGAGGAAGGAGGAAGGAGGAAGGGGGAAGGGAAGGGAGGAAGGAGGAAGGGAGGGAAGGGAAGGAAGGAAGGAAGGGGAAGGGAAGGAAGGGAAGGGAAGGGTGGGGAGGAAGGAAGGAAGGAAGGGTGGGAGGAGGGAGGAAGGAGGGAAGGTGGAAAGGAGGAAGGAAGGGAAGAGGAGAGGAGGAGGAAGGAAGGAAGGAAGGAAGGGAGGGAGGGAAGGAAGGAAGGAAGGAAGGGTGGGAGGGAGGAAGGGAAGGAAGGAAGGAAGGGAAGGAAGGGGGAAAGGGAAGGGAAGGAAGGAAGGAAGGAAGGAAGGAAGGAAGGAAGAAAAGGATGGAAGGAAGGAAGGAAGGAAGGAAAAGGGAGGAAGGGAGAAAGGGGAGGAAGGAAGGAAGGAGGAAGGAAAGGAAAGGAAAGGAAGGGGGAAGGAAGGGAAGGAAGGAGGAAGGAAGGAAGGAAGGAAGGAAGGAGGGAAGGAAAGGGAAGGAAGGAAGGAAGGGAAGGAAGGGAAGGAAGGAAGGAAGGAAGAGGAAGGAAGGAAAAGGAGGAAGGGAAGGAAGAAGGAAGGAAGGAAGGAAGGAAGGAAGGAAGGAAAGGAAGGAAGGAAGGAAGGAAGGAAGGAAGGGAAGGGAAGGAAGGAAGGAAGGGGAAGGAAGGGAAGGAAGGGAAGGAAGGAAGGAAGGAAGGGAAGGAAGGAAGGGAAGGAAGGAAGGGAAGGAAGGAAGGGAAAGGAAGGAAAGGAAGGAAGGAAGGAAGGAAGGAAGGAAGGGGAAGAAAGAAAGAAAGAAAGAAAGAAAGAAAGAAAGAAAGAAAGAAAGAAAGAAAGAAAGAAAGAAAGAAAAGGCAGGTTTAGACCCTTGGTACAAGTTCAAATTCAGTAAACTACAATCTTCCCTTGAAGTGATTGGTCAGGAAAGGAAAAAAAAACCACCTATTTATCATCTCATACATATGTAGGAAGGGTGAATATATATATATATGTATATTACATATGTATGTATATATATGATGTACATATATGTGTATATATGTCTATATATGTATATTTATGATGTACATATACAATGTACATGTGTGTATACATATATATGTATGTATACACATATATGTGTATATATATGATGTACATATATGTGTGTATATATATATATTTTTTTATGATGTACATATACAATGTAATGTGTGTGTGTGTATATATATATGTATGTATACACATATATGTATATATATATGATGTACATATATATGTGTATATATGTCTATATATATATTTATGATGTACATATACAATGTACATGTGTGTATATATATATGTATGTATACACGTATATGTATATATATGATGTACATATATGTGTATGTATATGTCTATATATGTATATTTATGATGTACATGTACAATGTACATATGTGTGTATATGTATGTATGTATACACGTATATGTATATATATGATGTACATATATGTGTATATATGTCTATATATGTATATTTAT
>JAEOAD010002617.1:240000-271569 GCA_036365145.1 Orientallactaga sibirica
CTTGGGGCCTGGGTTCAACCATGGCTTTCCAAAAACCATACCAGGCCGTCCCCCTCGGGTTTTCTCACCAGGATGGCAGCTAGCCCATGACGGGTAAGTTTCCATGAGATGGGGCAACCGAAGACAGGAACCGTCACGTATGATGATCCCTTGGGGCCTGGGTTCAACAATGGCTTTCCAAAAACCATACCAGGCCGTCCCCCTCGGGTTTTCTCACCAGGATGGTGGCCAGCCCATGACGGGTAAGACTCCATGAGATGGGTCAACCTAAGACAGGCACCGTCACGTATGATGATCCCTTGGGGCCTGGGTTCAACAATGGCTTTCCAAAAACCATACCAGGCCACACCCCTCGGGTTTTCTCACCAGGATGGCGGCCAGCCCATGACGGGTAAGACTCCATGAGATGGGGCAACCTAAGACAGGCACCGTCACGTATGATGATCCCTTGGGGCCTGGGTTCTACAATGGCTTGGCAATAAGCCATACTTCTCAGGGTTGCCAATAATAAAAACAAAAAGGAGGATGTGTATGGCACAATACAGGCCTGGTCCTAGCCAGACCGCATGGCAGAAGACAACAGGAAGTGGCTTCTGTGAACATGGCGTTCTGCGCAGGCTTGATGTGACAACAGTTACAGCCCCATGCTCGCGAGAAGTCTGCTACGAGATGTCCTGTCCAGAGACAGGCTGTCATTGGTCACCAAAAGGGGGACCACCCCATACAAGGATTAGCAGCCCCTTAAACCCTATGTGCATTGTGCTAAATAAACGAGTTTGTGGATTCTCGCTTCCGCTTTCACCCAACTCCCGGAGTCTGTGTCGTGACTCCGCGCTGCTCACCCCAATTCGGCAGAGACCCTATCGTCCCTCCTGAGCTGGCCTTGGGGGGGGGACCCCAACACAGACACATGTACCACCTCGTGCGTCTGGCTTATGAGGGACCTGGAGAAGGGAACCAGGGTCCTTAGGCTTCACTCAGCCATCTCTCCAGCCCCTGCACTGACATTTTTAATAGCATCTCGAGTCCTTGGAAAGATTCTCGGCCCCTATAAGACCAGCTTCTGTCTATGAAGCTATTACTGAAATAATCGTGTTTGACCATGAGAAGCTTCAGGAACTTGGTAATTCAAAACCAAGGCTACGGCGTCAGCTACAGATTTCCCTTGAGCAAAAGAAAAACGGAGGGCTAGAGGGATGGCTCAGTGGTTCGGGCGCTTGCCTGCGAAGCCTGGGGACCCAGGTTCGATTCCCCAGCACCCACGTAAGCCAGATGCACAAGGTGGTGCATGCATCTGGAGTTTGTTTGCAGTAGCTAGAAGCCCTGGGGTGTCCATACTCTCTCTCCTCTTCCTGCTCTCTCTCTCTCAAATAAATAGAAATAATTTTTTTTGAGAGAGTAAGAAAGCCTTTTCTTTTTTGTTTTGTTTTTTCTTTCTATTTATTTATTTGCAAGCACAGAGAGAGAGAGGAGACAGAAAGAGGGAGAACGGGCACGCCAGGGCCTCCAGCCACTGCCAACAAACTCCAGACGCGTGAGCCCCCTCGTGCATCTGGCTAACGTGGGTCCTGGGGAATCGAACCTGGGTCCTTTGGCTTTGCAGGCAAACGCCTTAACTGCTAAGCCATCTCTCCAGCCCCAGAAAATATTTTTATTTATTTATTTTTAGGAGACAGAAAGAGAGAGAGAATGGGAGCACCAGGGACTCCAGCCACTGCCAACGAACTCCAGGCGCGTGAGCCCCCTCGTGCATCGAACCTGGGTCCTTTGGCTTTGCAGGCAAACTCCTTAACTGCTAAGCCATCCCTCCAGCCCCAGACAATATTTTTATTTATTTATTTTTAGGAGACAGAAAGAGAGAGAGAATGGGCACGATAGGGCCTCCAGCCACTGCCAATGAACTCCAGGCGTGTGAGCCCCCTCGTGCATCTGGCTAACGTGGGTCCTGGGGAATCGAACCTGGGTCCTTTGGCTTCGCAGGCAAGCGCCTTAACTGCTAAGTCATCCCTCCAGCCCCAGACAATATTTTTATTTATTTATTTTTAGGAGACAGAAAGAGAGAGAGAATGGGCACACCAGGGCCTCCAGCCACTGCCAACGAACTCCAACCACGTGCGCCCCCTCGTGCATCTGGCTTACGTGGGTCCTGGGGAATCGAACCTGGGTCCTTTGGCTTTGCAGGCAAACTCCTTAACTGCTAAGCCATCCCTCCAGCCCCAGACAATATTTGTATTTATTTATTTTTAGGAGACAGAAAGAGAGAGAGAATGGGCACGCCAGGGCCTCCAGCCACTGCCAACGAACTCCAGGCGCGTGCGCCCCCTTGTGCATCTGGCTTACGTGGGTCCTGGGGAATCGAACCTGGGTCCTTTGGCTTCGCAGGCAAGCGCCTAAACTGCTAAGCCATCCCTCCAGCCCCAGAAAATATTTTTATTTATTTATTTATTTTTAGGAGACAGAAAGAGAGAGAGAATGGGCATGCCAGGGCCTCCAGCCACTGCCAACGAACTCCAGGCGCGTGGGCCCCCTCGTGCATCTGGCTAATGTGGGTCCTTGGGAATTGAACCTGGGTCCTTTGGCTTTGCAGGCAAGTGCCTTAACTGCTAAGCCATCCCTCCAGCCCCAGACAATATTTGTATTTATTTATTTTCAGGAGACAGAAAGAGAGAGAGAATGGGCACGCCAGGGCCTCCAGCCACTGCCAACGAACTCCAGCCGCGTGAGCCCCCTGTGCATCTGGCTAATGTGGGTCCTGGGGAATCAAACCTGGGTCCTTTGGCTTTGCAGGCAAGCGCCTTAACTGCTCAGCCATCCCTCCAGCCCCAGACAATATTTGTATTTATTTATTTTTAGGAGACAGAAAGAGAGAGAGAATGGGCACGCCAGGGCCTCCAGCCACTGCCAATGAACTCCAGGCGCGTGCGCCCCCTCGTGCATCTGGCTAACGTGGGTCCTGGGAATCGAACCTGGGTCCTTTGGCTTTGCAGGCAAACGCCTTAACTGCTAAGCCATCTCTCCAGCCCCAGAAAATATTTTTATTTATTTATTTTTAGGAGACAGAAAGAGAGAGAGAATGGGAGCACCAGGGACTCCAGCCACTGCCAACGAACTCCAGGCGCGTGAGCCCCCTCGTGCATCGAACCTGGGTCCTTTGGCTTTGCAGGCAAACTCCTTAACTGCTAAGCCATCCCTCCAGCCCCAGACAATATTTTTATTTATTTATTTTTAGGAGACAGAAAGAGAGAGAGAATGGGCACGATAGGGCCTCCAGCCACTGCCAATGAACTCCAGGCGTGTGAGCCCCTCGTGCATCTGGCTAACGTGGGTCCTGGGAATCAACCTGGGTCCTTTGGCGCAGGCAAGCGCCTTAACTGCTAAGTCATCCCTCCAGCCCCAGACAATATTTTTATTTATTTATTTTTAGGAGACAGAAAAGAGAGAGAATGGGCACACCAGGGCCTCCAGCCACTGCCAACGAACTCCAACCACGTGCGCCCCCTCGTGCATCTGGCTTACGTGGGTCCTGGGGAATCGAACCTGGGTCCTTTGGCTTTGCAGGCAAACTCCTTAACTGCTAAGCCATCCCTCCAGCCCCAGACAATATTTGTATTTATTTATTTTTAGGAGACAGAAAGAGAGAGAGAATGGGCACGCCAGGGCCTCCAGCCACTGCCAAGCGAACTCCAGCGCGTGCGCCCCTTGTGCATCTGGCTCGAACCTAACGTGGGTCCTGGGGGAATCGAACCTGGGTCCTTTGGCCAGGCAAGCGCCTAAACTGCTAAGCCATCCCTCCAGCCCCAGAAAATATTTTTATTTATTTATTTATTTTTAGGAGACAGAAAGAGAGAGAATGGGCATGCCAGGGCCTCCAGCCACTGCCAACGAACTCCAGGCGCGTGGGCCCCTCGTGCATCTGGCTAATGTGGGTCCTTGGGAATTGAACCTGGGTCCTTTGGCTTTGCAGGCAAGTGCCTTAACTGCTAAGCCATCCCTCCAGCCCCAGACAATATTTTTATTTATTTATTTTTAGGAGACAGAAAGAGAGAGAGAATGGGCACGCCAGGGCCTCCAGCCACTGCCAACGAACTCCAGGCGCATGCACCCCCTTGTGCATCTGGCTTACGTGGGTCCTGGGGAATCGAACCTGGGTCCTTAGGCTTAGCAGGAAAACTCCTTAACTGCTAAGCCATCTCTCCAGCCCCAGAAAATATTTTTATTTATTTATTTTTAGGGGACAGAAAGAGAGAGAGAATGGGCACGCCAGGGCCTCCAGCCACTGCCAACGCACTCCAGACGCGTGAGCCCCCTCATGCATCTGGCTTACGTGGGTCCTGGGGAATCAAACCTGGGTCCTTTGGCTTCACAGGCAAACTCCTTAACTGCTAAGCCATCCCTCCAGCCCCAGACAATATTTGTATTTATTTATTTTTAGGAGACAGAAAGAGAGAGAGAATGGGCACGCCAGGGCCTGCAGCCACTGCCAACGAACTCCAGGCGTGTGAGCCCCCTCGTGCATCTGGCTAACGTGGGTCCTGGGGAATCGAACCTGGGTCCTTTGGCTTTGCAGGCAAGCTCCTTAACTCCTCAGCCACCTCTCCAGCCCCAGACAATATTTTTATTTATTTATTTTTAGGAGACAGAAAGAGAGAGAGAATGGGCACGCTAGGGCCTCCAGCCACTGCCAATGAACTCCAGGCGTGTTAGCCCCCTCGTGCATCTGGCTAACGTGGGTCCTGGGGAATCGAACCTGGGTCCTTTGGCTTCGCAGGCAAGCGCCTTAACTGCTAAGTCATCCCTCCAGCCCCAGACAATATTTTTATTTATTTATTTTTAGGAGACAGAAAGAGAGAGAGAATGGGCACACCAGGGCCTCCAGCCACTGCCAACGAACTCCAAGCACGTGCACCCCCTCGTGCATCTGGCTTACGTGGGTCCTGGGGAATCGAACCTGGGTCCTTTGGCTTCGCAGGCAAGCGCCTTAACTGCTAAGCCATCTCTCCAGCCCCAGAAAATATATTTATTTATTTATTTATTTATTTTTAGGAGACAGAAAGAGAGAGAGAATGGGCACGCCAGGGCCTCCAGCCACTGCCAACGAACTCCAGGCGCGTGCGCCCCCTCGTGCATCTGGCTAACGTGGGTCCTGGGGAATCGAACCTGGGTCCTTTGGCTTCGCAGGCAAGCGCCTTAACTGCTAAGCCATCTCTCCAGCCCCAGAAAATATATTTATTTATTTATTTTTAGGAGACAGAAAGAGAGAGAGAATGGGCACGCCAGGGCCTCCAGCCACTGCCAACGAACTCCAGTCGCGTGAGCCCCCTCGTGCATCTGGCTAACGTGGGTCCTGGGGAATCGAACCTGGGTCCTTTGGCTTTGCAGGCAAACTCCTTAACTGCTAAGCCATCCCTCCAGCCCCAGACAATATTTGTATTTATTTATTTTCAGGAGACAGAAAGAGAGAGAGAATGGGTATGCCAGGGCCTCCATCCACTGCCAATGAACTCCAGGCGCGTGAGCCTCCTCATGCATCTGGCTTACGTGGGTCCTGGGGAATCAAACCTGGGTCCTTTGGCTTCACAGGCAACCAGCCTTAACTCCTAAGCCATCCCTCCAGCCCAGAAAATATTTTTATTTATTTATTTTTAGGAGACAGAAAGAGAGAGAGAATGGGCACTCTAGGGCCTCCAGCCACTGCCAATGAACTCCAGGCGCGTGAGCCCCCTCGTGCATCTGGCTAACGTGGGTCCTGGGGAATCGAACCTGGGTCCTTTGGCTTCACAGGCAATCAGCCTTAACTCCTAAGCCGTCCCTCCAGCCCCAGAAAATATTTTTATTTATTTATTTTTAGGAGACAGAAAGAGAGAGAGAATGGGCACGCCAGGGCCTCCAGCCACTGCCAACGAACTCCAGGCGCGTGCGCCCCCTTGTTCATCTGGCTTACGTGGGTCCTGGGGAATCGAACCTGGGTCCTTTGGCTTCGCAGGCATGCGCCTTAACTGCTAAGCCATCTCTCCAGCCCCAGAAAATATATTTATTTATTTATTTATTTTTAGGAGACAGAAAGAGAGAGAGAATGGGCACGCCAGGGCCTCCAGCCACTGCCAACGCACTCCAGACGCGTGAGCCCCCTTGTGCATCTCGCTTACGTGGGTCCTGGGGAATCGAACCTGGGTCCTTTGGCTTCACAGGCAAGCGCCTTAACTGCTAAGCCATCCCTCCAGCCCCAGACAATATTTGTATTTATTTATTTTCAGGAGACAGAAAGAGAGAGAGAATGGGCACGCCAGGGCCTCCAGCCACTGGTTTTCGAACTCCAGCGCGTGAGCCCCTGTGCATCTGGCTAATGTGGGTCCTGGGGAATCAAACCTGGGTCCTTTGGCTTTGCAGGCAAGCGCCTTAACTGCTCAGCCATCCCTCCAGCCCCAGACAATATTTGTATTTATTTATTTTTAGGAGACAGAAAGAGAGAGAGAATGGGCACGCCAGGGCCTCCAGCCACTGCCAATGAACTCCAGGCGCGTGCGCCCCCTCGTGCATCTGGCTAACGTGGGTCCTGGGGAATCGAACCTGGGTCCTTTGGCTTCGCAGGCAAGCGCCTAAACTGCTAAGCCATCTCTGCAGCCCCAGAAAATATATATATTTATTTATTTATTTATTTTTAGGAGACAGAAAGAGAGAGAGAATGGGCATGCCAGGGCCTCCAGCCACTGCCAACGCACTCCAGACGTGTGCGCCCCCTGGTGCATCTGGCTAACGTGGGTCCTGGGGAATCGAACCTGGGTCCTTTGGCTTCACAGGCAACCAGCCTTAACTGCTAAGCCATCTCTCCAGCCCCAGAAAATATATTTATTTATTTATTTATTTTTAGGAGACAGAAAGAGAGAGAGAATGGGCACGCCAGGGCCTGCAGCCACTGCCAACGAACTCCAGCCACGTGAGCCCCCTCGTGCATCTGGCTAATGTGGGTCCTGGGGATCGAACCTGGGTCCTTTGGCTTTGCAGGCAAACGCCTTAAGTGCTAAGCCATCTCTCCAGCCCCAGAAAATATTTTTATTTATTTATTCTAGAGACAGACAGAAGAGAGAGAATGGGAGCACCAGGGCCTCCAGCCACTGCCAACGAACTCCAGGCGCGTGAGCCCCCTCGTGCATCGAACCTGGGTCCTTTGGCTTTGCAGGCAAACTCCTTAACTGCTAAGCCATCCCTGCAGCCCCAGACCATATTTGTATTTATTTATTTTTAGGAGACAGAAAGAGAGAGAGAATGGGCACGCCAGGGCCTCCAGCCACTGCCAACGCACTCCAGACACGTGAGCCCCCACATGCATCTGGCTAACGTGGGTCCTGGGGAATCGAACCTGGGTCCTTTGGCTTTGCAGGCAAGCGCCTTAACTCCTAAGCCATCCCTCCAGCCCCAGGCAATATTTTTATTTATTTATTTTTAGGAGACAGAAAAGAGAGAGAATGGGCACGCCAGGCCTCCAGCCACTGCCAACGAACTCCCAGGCGCGTCGCCCCTTGTGCATCTGGCTTACGTGGGTCCTGGGGAATCGAACCTGGGTCCTTAGGCTTAGCAGGAAAACTCCTTAACTGCTAAGCCATCTCTCCAGCCCCAGAAAATATTTTTATTTATTTATTTTTAGGGGACAGAAAGAGAGAGAGAATGGGCACGCCAGGGCCTCCAGCCACTGCCAACGCACTCCAGACGCGTGAGCCCCCTCATGCATCTGGCTTACGTGGGTCCTGGGGAATCAAACCTGGGTCCTTTGGCTTCACAGGCAAACTCCTTAACTGCTAAGCCATCCCTCCAGCCCCAGACAATATTTGTATTTATTTATTTTTAGGAGACAGAAAGAGAGAGAGAATGGGCACGCTAGGGCCTCCAGCCACTGCCAATGAACTCCAGGCGTGTGAGCCCCCTCGTGCATCTGGCTAACGTGGGTCCTGGGGAATCGAACCTGGGTCCTTTGGCTTCGCAGGCAAGCGCCTTAACTGCTAAGTCATCCCTCCAGCCCCAGACAATATTTTTATTTATTTATTTTAGGAGACAGAAAAGAGAGAGAATGGGCACACCAGGGCCTCCAGCCACTGCCAACGAACTCCAACCACGTGCGCCCCTCGTGCATCTGGCTTACGTGGGTCCTGGGAATCGAACCTGGGTCCTTTGGCTTTGCAGGCAAACTCCTTAACTGCTAAGCCATCCATATATGTCCCAATATATTCAGTGTTTTACTAGTTATAGTTTGTATCTTCAATCACCTTGCTAGAGGCAAGGTCACTGGGGGCTGGTCTTAAGGTGTGGTGATGGGTTTGAGATTCCATTGTAAAGATATGCAAATGTGTCTAGCAGGAGTTCCTGAAGTCTGCTGTGTGACCTTTTGGCTGTAGTTAGTTTTGCTCTGTGTGCTGTGGTGGCTGGTTGGCTTTCTCTCTCTGCTTGGCCCTGTGAAGGCCAGTTGCTTCTCCTGCCATTATGGAACTTCCCCTGGATCTGTAAGCTTCAATAAATAATATCCCTTCCTCCATAACTGTGCCTGGTCTGGAAGTTCATCTCAGCGAACCTGAAGCTGTCTGCTACAGTAAAGTGGTACTGAGGAGTGTAGGGTGAGATGAACCTGACCGTGTGGATATTCGTCTTTTGGAACCTTTGTTTTGGAGGAATGGGCATGGACTTGGTGCTTGCAACTGAAGATGCCTTCTGGAGTGGTAAGCCAAGTTTTATGGACTATTCTGATGAGAGTTTGAGAATGCTAAGTGCAGATAGTACTGAATTTCGAGGCTTGGCTTATGAGCTTTCTAAGGGGAAGGAAAGACTGCAGAGGACTTTGTTGGAACTGGGCTACTGGCATAAGGGATGGCTACGTTCTGCTATCCAGGCCCAGAAAGTTTGATCAAGGTTAAATTTGTAATGGACTGATGTGCTTGGCTAAAGATATCGGACTGAGATTTAAGATTTTGAGTTGGAAAACCTGAAGCAAGCTAAAAGTAGAGGCACTGAGACTGGTTAAGCTGCTATTGTTGACACATTAGCAATCTTAAGGAAGGTGGAAGGAAGGTGGCCTGACTTGATTTACATTAAAACAATGGAGAGGATGCCTGAGGAAAGACTGTTAGAAATGCAAACTCTTGGAAAGAGCTGACTGGAGAAGGAACCTGCTTTTCAAGGCTATGGTTTATTTTGTCCCTGGATTAAGAATATGGCTGTGTCCTGCACACCTGGTATTAGTTTTGGAAGCATGAAAAATGCATGGAGTGGTCATGAGTTGCACACGGTTCCAGGAGCTGCTGCTGAGATGCAGCATGAGGAAGGGCATGAAGACCTTCAGGAATCGGCTGGAAGAGCCTTTGGAAGATGGACCGTGGTTTGCATGGAGACCTGAAGATGTTTTGGATATACCAGGACTGTGCAAAAGGGCTTCCATGGAGTGCAGTGTTGGCATGTTATGAAAGTTTTCCCTGGCGACTCTGCCCAGCTGGAGGGGCGGAATTGGTAAACATGGAGACTGTTTGTCTCTGGTTATATTGAACTTGAACTGCAGAAGTTTGATGATGGCTGATGGTGATTGAGTTTGCATTGTTTTAGTCTCTCCTTGCTATTCCTTATACAGTTAAAATGTTTACTCTGTGCCTTTACATGTTGAAAGTATTTAACTTGTTTGATTGTACAGGACTCACTATCTTAAGTTGATCAAGACTGTGAGAACCTTTGAAATTGGACTGAGTACAATTTACAATGTGTGATAGTTATAAATCTATTGGGGACCAGGAGCTAAATATATTGGGGCCAGGGCGGAATGTGGTAGTTTGAATATATGTCCCCAATATATTCAGTGTTTTACTAGTTATAGTTTGTATCTTCAATCACCTTGCTAGAGGCAAGGTCACTGGGGGCCCGGTCTTAAGGTGTGGTGATGGGTTTGAGATTCCATTGTAAAGATATGCAAATGTGTCTAGCAGGAGTTCCTGAAGTCTGCTGTGTGACCTTTTGGCTGTAGTTAGTTTTGCTCTGTGTGCTGTGGTGGCTGGTTGGCTTTCTCTCTCTGCTTGGCCCTGTGAAGGCCAGTTGCTTCTCCTGCCATGTGCATCTGGCTTACGTGGGTCCTGGGAATCGAACCTGGGTCCTTAGGCTTAGCAGGCAAACTCCTTAACTGCTAAGCCATCCCTCCAGCCCCAGACAATATTTGTATTTATTTATTTTTAGGAGACAGAAAGAGAGAGAGAATGGGCACGCCAGGGCCTGCAGCCACTGCCAACGAACTCCAGGCGTGTGAGCCCCTCGTGCATCTGGCTAACGTGGGTCCTGGGAATCGAACCTGGGTCCTTTGGCTTTGCAGGCAAGCTCCTTAACTCCTCAGCCACCTCTCCAGCCCCAGACAATATTTTTATTTATTTATTTTTAGGAGACAGAAAGAGAGAGAGAATGGGCACGCTAGGGCCTCCAGCCACTGCCAATGAACTCCAGGCGTGTTAGCCCCCTCGTGCATCTGGCTAACGTGGGTCCTGGGGAATCGAACCTGGGTCCTTTGGCTTCGCAGGCAAGCGCCTTAACTGCTAAGTCATCCCTCCAGCCCCAGACAATATTTTTATTTATTTATTTTTAGGAGACAGAAAGAGAGAGAGAATGGGCACACCAGGGCCTCCAGCCACTGCCAACGAACTCCAAGCACGTGCACCCCCTCGTGCATCTGGCTTACGTGGGTCCTGGGAATCGAACCTGGGTCCTTTGGCTTGCAGGCAAGCGCCTTAACTGCTAAGCCATCTCTCCAGCCCCAGAAAATATATTTATTTATTTATTTATTTATTTTTAGGAGACAGAAAGAGAGAGAGAATGGGCACGCCAGGGCCTCCAGCCACTGCCAGCGAACTCCAGGCGCGTCGCCCCTCGTGCATCTGGCTAACGTGGGTCCTGGGAATCGAACCTGGGTCCTTTGGCTTGCAGGCAAGCGCCTTAACTGCTAAGCCATCTCTCCAGCCCCAGAAAATATATTTATTTATTTATTTTTAGGAGACAGAAAGAGAGAGAGAATGGGCACGCCAGGGCCTCCAGCCACTGCCAACGAACTCCAGGCGCGTGAGCCCCCTCGTGCATCTGGCTAACGTGGGTCCTGGGGAATCGAACCTGGGTCCTTTGGCTTTGCAGGCAAACTCCTTAACTGCTAAGCCATCCCTCCAGCCCCAGACAATATTTGTATTTATTTATTTTCAGGAGACAGAAAGAGAGAGAGAATGGGTATGCCAGGGCCTCCATCCACTGCCAATGAACTCCAGGCGCGTGAGCCTCCTCATGCATCTGGCTTACGTGGGTCCTGGGGAATCAAACCTGGGTCCTTTGGCTTCACAGGCAACCAGCCTTAACTCCTAAGCCATCCCTCCAGCCCAGAAAATATTTTTATTTATTTATTTTTAGGAGACAGAAAGAGAGAGAGAATGGGCACTCTAGGGCCTCCAGCCACTGCCAATGAACTCCAGGCGCGTGAGCCCCCTCGTGCATCTGGCTAAGGTGGGTCCTGGGGAATCGAACCTGGGTCCTTTGGCTTCACAGGCAATCAGCCTTAACTCCTAAGCCGTCCCTCCAGCCCCAGAAAATATTTTTATTTATTTATTTTTAGGAGACAGAAAGAGAGAGAGAATGGGCACGCCAGGGCCTCCAGCCACTGCCAACGAACTCCAGGCGCGTGCGCCCCCTTGTGCATCTGGCTTACGTGGGTCCTGGGGAATCGAACCTGGGTCCTTTGGCTTCGCAGGCATGCGCCTTAACTGCTAAGCCATCTCTCCAGCCCCAGAAAATATATTTATTTATTTATTTATTTTTAGGAGACAGAAAGAGAGAGAGAATGGGCACGCCAGGGCCTCCAGCAACTGCCAACGCACTCCAGACGCGTGAGCCCCCTTGTGCATCTGGCTTACGTGGGTCCTGGGGAATCGAACCTGGGTCCTTTGGCTTCACAGGCAAGCGCCTTAACTGCTAAGCCATCCCTCCAGCCCCAGACAATATTTGTATTTATTTATTTTCAGGAGACAGAAAGAGAGAGAGAATGGGCACGCCAGGGCCTCCAGCCACTGCCAACGAACTCCAGCCGCGTGAGCCCCCTGTGCATCTGGCTAATGTGGGTCCTGGGGAATCAAACCTGGGTCCTTTGGCTTTGCAGGCAAGCGCCTTAACTGCTCAGCCATCCCTCCAGCCCCAGACAATATTTGTATTTATTTATTTTTAGGAGACAGAAAAGAGAGAGAATGGGCACGCCAGGCCCTCCAGCCACTGCCAATGAACTCCAGGCGCGTCGCCCCTCGTGCATCTGGCTAACGTGGGTCCTGGGAATCGAACCTGGGTCCTTTGCTTCATGAGGCAAGCGCCTAAACTGCTAAGCCATCTCTCCAGCCCCAGAAAATATATATATATATTTATTTATTTATTTTTAGGAGACAGAAAGAGAGAGAGAATGGGCATGCCAGGGCCTCCAGCCACTGCCAACGCACTCCAGACGTGTGCGCCCCCTGGTGCATCTGGCTAACGTGGGTCCTGGGGAATCGAACCTGGGTCCTTTGGCTTCACAGGCAACCAGCCTTAACTGCTAAGCCATCTCTCCAGCCCCAGAAAATATATTTATTTATTTATTTATTTTTAGGAGACAGAAAGAGAGAGAGAATGGGCACGCCAGGGCCTCCAGCCACTGCCAACGAACTCCAGGCACGTGAGCCCCCTCGTGCATCTGGCTAATGTGGGTCCTGGGGATCGAACCTGGGTCCTTTGGCTTTGCAGGCAAACGCCTTAACTGCTAAGCCATCTCTCCAGCCCCAGAAAATATTTTTATTTATTTATTCTTAGGAGACAGAAAGAGAGAGAGAATGGGAGCACCAGGGCCTCCAGCCACTGCCAACGAACTCCAGGCGCGTGAGCCCCCTCGTGCATCGAACCTGGGTCCTTTGGCTTTGCAGGCAAACTCCTTAACTGCTAAGCCATCCCTCCAGCCCCAGACAATATTTGTATTTATTTATTTTTAGGAGACAGAAAGAGAGAGAGAATGGGCACGCCAGGGCCTCCAGCCACTGCCAACGCACTCCAGACACGTGAGCCCCCACATGCATCTGGCTAACGTGGGTCCTGGGGAATCGAACCTGGGTCCTTTGGCTTTGCAGGCAAGCGCCTTAACTCCTAAGCCATCCCTCCAGCCCCAGGCAATATTTTTATTTATTTATTTTTAGGAGACAGAAAGAGAGAGAGAATGGGCACGCCAGGGCCTCCAGCCACTGCCAACGAACTCCAGGCGCGTGCGCCCCCTTGTGCATCTGGCTTACGTGGGTCCTGGGGAATCGAACCTGGGTCCTTAGGCTTAGCAGGAAAACTCCTTAACTGCTAAGCCATCTCTCCAGCCCCAGAAAATATTTTTATTTATTTATTTTTAGGGGACAGAAAGAGAGAGAGAATGGGCACGCCAGGGCCTCCAGCCACTGCCAACGCACTCCAGACGCGTGAGCCCCCTCATGCATCTGGCTTACGTGGGTCCTGGGGAATCAAACCTGGGTCCTTTGGCTTCACAGGCAAACTCCTTAACTGCTAAGCCATCCCTCCAGCCCCAGACAATATTTGTATTTATTTATTTTTAGGAGACAGAAAGAGAGAGAGAATGGGCACGCCAGGGCCTGCAGCCACTGCCAACGAACTCCAGGCGTGTGAGCCCCCTCGTGCATCTGGCTAACGTGGGTCCTGGGGAATCGAACCTGGGTCCTTTGGCTTTGCAGGCAAGCTCCTTAACTCCTCAGCCACCTCTCCAGCCCCAGACAATATTTTTATTTATTTATTTTTAGGATACAGAAAGAGAGAGAGAATGGGCACGCTAGGGCCTCCAGCCACTGCCAATGAACTCCAGGCGTGTGAGCCCCCTCGTGCATCTGGCTAACGTGGGTCCTGGGGAATCGAACCTGGGTCCTTTGGCTTCGCAGGCAAGCGCCTTAACTGCTAAGTCATCCCTCCAGCCCCAGACAATATTTTTATTTATTTATTTTTAGGAGACAGAAAGAGAGAGAGAATGGGCACACCAGGGCCTCCAGCCACTGCCAACAAACTCCAAGCACGTGCGCCCCCTCGTGCATCTGGCTTACGTGGGTCCTGGGAATCGAACCTGGGTCCTTTGGCCATGAGGCAAGCGCCTTAACTGCTAAGCCATCTCTCCAGCCCCAGAAAATATATTTATTTATTTATTTATTTATTTTTAGGAGACAGAAAGAGAGAGAGAATGGGCACGCCAGGGCCTCCAGCCACTGCCAACGCACTCCAGGCGCGTGAGCCCCCTCGTGCATCTGGCTAACGTGGGTCCTGGGGAATCGAACCTGGGTCCTTTGGCTTTGCAGGCAAACGCCTTAACTCCTAAGCCATCCCTTCAGCCCCAGAAAATATTTTTATTTATTTATTTTTAGGGGACAGAAAGAGAGAGAGAATGGGCACGCCAGGGCCTCCAGCCACTGCCAACGCACTCCAGACGTGTGAGCCCCCTCATGCATCTGGCTTACGTGGGTCCTGGGGAATCAAACCTGGGTCCTTTGGCTTCACAGGCAAACTCCTTAACTGCTAAGCCATCCCTCCAGCCCCAGACAATATTTGTATTTATTTATTATTAGGAGACAGAAAGAGAGAGAGAATGGGCACGCCAGGGCCTCCAGCCACTGCCAACGAACTCCAGGCGCGTGAGCCCCCTCATGCATCTGGCTTACATGGGTCCTGGGGAATCGAACCTGGGTCCTTTGGCTTCACAGGCAAGTGCCTTAAATGCTAAGCCATCCCTCCAGCCCCAGACAATATTTGTATTTATTTATTTTTAGGAGATAGAAAGAGAGAGAGAATGGGCACGCCAGGGCCTCCAGCCACTGCCAACGAACTCCAGGCGCGTGAGCCCCCTCGTGCATCTGGCTAACGTGGGTCCTGGGGAATTGAACCTGGGTCCTTTGGCTTTGCAGGCAAACGCCTTAACTCCTCAGCCATCCCTCCAGCACCAGAAAATATTTTTATTTATTTATTTTTAGGAGACAGAAAGAGAGAGGGAATGGGCAACCCAGGGCCTCCAGCCACTGCCAACGAACTCCAGGCGCGTGCGCCCCCTCATGTATCTGGCTAATGTGGGTCCTGGGGAATCGAACCTGGGTCCTTTGGCTTTGCAGGCAAACTCCTTAACTGCTAAGCCATCCCTCCAGCCCCAGAAAATATATTTATTTATTTATTTATTTTTGGGAGACAGAAAGAGAGAGAGAATGGGCACGCCAGGGCCTCCAGCCACTGCCAACAAACTCCAGATGCATGCACCCCCTTGTGCATCTGGCTTACGTGGGTCCTGGGGAATCAAACCTGGGTCCTTTGGCTTTGCAGGCAAGCACCTTAACTCCTCAGCCATCCCTCCAGCCCCAGACAATATTTTTATTTATTTATTTTTAGGAGACAGAAAGAGAGAGAGAATGGGCATGCCAGGGCCTCCAGCCACTGCCAACGCACTCCAGGCGCGTGAGCCCCCTCAAGCATCTGGCTAACGTGGGTCCTGGGGAATCGAACCTGGGTCCTTTGGCTTCACCGGCAAGCGCCTTAACTGCTAAGCCATCTCTCCAGCCCCAGAAAATATATTTATTTATTTATTTATTTTTAGGAGACAGAAAGAGAGAAGAATGGGCGCGCCAGGGCCTCCAGCCACTGCCAACGAACTCCAGACGCATGCGCCCCCTTGTGCATCTGGCTTACGTGGGTCCTGGGGAATCCAACCTGGGTCCTTTGGCTTTGCAGGCAAGCTCCTTTACTCCTCAGCCATCTCTCCAGCCCCAGACAATATTTTTATTTATTTATTTTTAGGAGACAGAAAGAGAGAGAGAATGGGCACGCCAGGGCCTCCAGCCACTGTGAACGGACTCCAGATGTATGTGCCCCCTCGTGCATCTGGCTAACGTGGGTCCTGGGGAATCGAACCTGGGTCCTTTGGCTTTGCAGGCAAACGCCTTAACTTTCCAGCTCCAGAAAGCCTTTCTTAAAAATAAAAAAAAGAAAGAAAACACCCTCTGCATCCTCTTTTGGGGTAAAAAAAATAAAGGACATGGTTTGTAGTAAGAAGCAGCTTACATTACCAGTGGGTGAATTCACTGCAGGATGGAAACTGGGGTGATAGCAACACTCTCTCTCTCTTTCTCTCTGTCGCTCTCTCTCTCTAGGCATCAGTAGGAGGCTTTTCCACACACTGCCTCTGGCCTCTTTCTTTAGCATCTGTAAGGCAGGGCTATTTTCATCTTCAGTGAGAAAGAATTAGGTCAAGGCAAAGGCCCAGGGAAACAGCAAGGCTCCAGAGTCCACTCGACTTACATAATCCCCCAGCTTACCTAACCCTGAGCTCAGCAGGACTCCCAGGTACGTTCAAACACATGGGTGGGTGGGTGGGTGGGGGGGGCTCTCCCATTCACTTTTAACTCCCATGCAGCTTCTGAGCTCAGTTCAGGCACCGAGCTCGCTCAGTGTGCACGAAAGTTCTCAGCTTCTGCCTTGGTTGAAGGAAGGCTTGGGTAGCCCCACCACGGATCCTTGAAAATGCCCCCAAAAGCCAGAGACAGGAAGCCGTTTCCTAACTCAAGTTCAGAAAGCTTCTGGGGGTTGAGGAAGGGGCTGGAGAGATGGCTGAGCAGTTAAGGCTGTTTTCCTGTCACTTTGCCATGCCTTGACTCCTAAGCCATCCCTCCAGCCCCAGAAAATATTTGTATTTATTTATTTTTAGGAGAGAGACAGAGAGAGAGAATGGGCGCGCCAGGGCCTCCAGCCACTGCCAACGAACTCCAGACGCGTGTGCCACCATGTGCATCTGGCTAACGTGGGTCCTGGGGAATCGAACCTGGGTCCCTAGGCTTCGCAGACAAACGCCTTAACCTGTGAGCCATCCCTCCAGCCCTCCGTTTTGAACCTGGGTCCTTTGCCTTTGAAGGCAAGCGACTTAATTGCTAAGCCATCTCTCCAGCCCAGTTTATTTATTTTTAAGTTTTGACAATTCCATATGTGGGTGTGTGCGTGTGTGTGTGTGTGTGTGTGTGTGTATAATATAGCTTCACCTTATTTCCTAATTTTTACCCTCTCTCACCCCCATTCCCCTCCCCCTAACATCTATCTCCTTCCTCACCAACTCCCCATCTCAGTTTCATACCTTAAAAAAAATTATTTATTTATTTAAGAGAGAGAGAGGGAGAGAATGGGCATGCCAGAGCTGTTAGCCACTGCAAACGAACTCCAGATGCATGTGCCACCTTGTGCATCTGGCTTACGTGGGTCCTGAGGAATTGAACCTGCATCCTCTGCCTTTGAAGACAAGAGACTTAATCACTAAGCCATCTCTCCAGCCCAGTTTATTTATTTTTAAGTTTTGACAATTCCATGTGTGTGTGTGTGTGTGTGTGTGTGTATGTGTGTCTGTATGTATATATATATATATATATATATATATATATTATAGTTTCACATGATATAGCTTCACCTTATTTCCTAATATTTACCCGCTCTCACCCCCATTTGACAATTCCATGTGTGTGTGTGTGTGTGTGTGTGTGTATGTGTGTCTGTCTGTATATATATATATATATATATTATAGTTTCACATGATATAGCTTCACCTTATTTCCTAATTTTTACCCTCTCTCACCCCCATTTGACAATTCCATGTGTGTGTGTGTGTGTGTGTGTGTGTGTATGTGTGTCTGTATATATATATATATATATATATATTATAGTTTCACATGATATAGCTTCACCTTATTTCCTAATTTTTACCCTCTCTCACCCCCATTTGACAATTCCGTGTGTGTGTGTGTGTGTGTGTGTGTATAATATAGCTTCTCCTTATTTCCTAATTTTTACCCTCTCTCACCCCCATTTGACAATTCCATGTGTGTGTGTGTGTATGTGTGTCTGTATATATATATATATATATATATATTATAGTTTCACATGATATAGCTTCACCTTATTTCCTAATATTTACCCTCTCACCCCATTTGACAATTCCATGTGTGTGTGTGTGTGTGTGTGTGTGTGTATGTGTGTCTGTCTGTATATATATATATATATATATATATTATATTTTCACATGATATAGCTTCACCTTATTTCCTAATATTTACCCTCTCTCACCCCCATTTGACAATTCCATGTGTGTGTGTGTGTGTGTGTGTGTGTGTATGTGTGTCTGTCTGTATATATATATATATATATATATTATAGTTTCACATGATATAGCTTCACCTTATTTCCTAATTTTTACCCTCTCTCACCCCCATTTGACAATTCCATGTGTGTGTGTGTGTGTGTGTGTGTGTGTGTGTGTGTCTGTCTGTATATATATATATATATATATATATATATATATATATATATATATTATAGTTTCACATGATATAGCTTCACCTTATTTCCTAATATTTACCCTCTCTCACCCCCATTTTACAATTCCATGTGTGTGTGTGTGTGTGTGTGTGTGTGTGTATGTGTGTCTGTCTGTATATATATATATATATATATATTATAGTTTCACATGATATAGCTTCACCTTATTTCCTAATTTTACCCTCTCTCACCCCCATTTGACAATTCCATGTGTGTGTGTGTGTGTGTGTGTGTGTGTGTGTATGTGTGTCTGTCTGTATATATATATATATATATATATATATATATATATATATATATATTATAGTTTCACATGATATAGCTTCACCTTATTTCCTAATATTTACCCTCTCTCACCCCCATTTGACAATTCCATGTGTGTGTGTGTGTATGTGTGTCTGTCTGTATATATATATATATATATATATTATAGTTTCACATGATATAGCTTCACCTTATTTCCTAATATTTACCCTCTCTCACCCCCATTTGACAATTCCGTGTGTGTGTGTGTGTGTGTGTGTGTGTATAATATAGCTTCTCCTTATTTCCTAATTTTTACCCTCTCTCACCCCCATTCCCCTCCCCCTAACATCTATCTCCTTCCTCACCAACTCCCCATCTCAGTTTCATACCTTAAAAAAAATTATTTATTTATTTAAGAGAGAGAGAGGGAGAGAATGGGCGTGCCAGAGCTGTTAGCCACTGCAAACGAACTCCAGATGCATGTGCCACCTTGTGCATCTGGCTTACGTGGGTCCTGAGGAATTGAACCTGCGTCCTCTGCCTTTGAAGACAAGAGACTTAATCACTAAGCCATCTCTCCAGCCCAGTTTATTTATTTTTAAGTTTTGACAATTCCATGTGTGTGTGTGTGTGTATGTGTGTCTGTCTGTATGTATATATATATATATATATATATATATATATATATATTATAGTTTCACATGATATAGCTTCACCTTATTTCCTAATATTTACCCTCTCTCACCCCCATTTGACAATTCCGTGTGTGTGTGTGTGTGTGTGTGTATAATATAGCTTCTCCTTATTTCCTAATTTTTACCCTCTCTCACCCCCATTCCCCTCCCCCTAACATCTATCTCCTTCCTCACCAACTCCCCATCTCAGTTTCATACCTTTAAAAAGAATTATTTATTTATTTAAGAGAGAGAGAGAGAGAATGGGCATGCCAGAGCTGTCAGCCACTGCAAACGAACTCCAGATGCATGTGCCACCTTGTGCATCTGGCTTACGTGGGTCCTGAGGAATTGAACCTGGGTCCTCTGCCTTTGAAGGCAAGTGACTTAATTGCTAAGCCATCTCTCCAGCCCAATTTATTTATTTTTAAGTTTTGACAATTCCATATACCTATATATCTATATATATGATATAGTTTCACCTTATTTCCTAATTTTTACCCTCTCTCACCCCCATTCCCCTCCCCCTAACATCTATCTCCTCCCTCACCAACTTCCCATCTCAGTTTCATACCTTTAAAAAGAATTATTTATTTATTTAAGAGAGAGAGAGAGAGAATGGGCATGCCAGAGCTGTCAGCCACTGCAAACGAACTCCAGATGCATGTGCCACCTTGTGCATCTGGCTTACGTGGGTCCTGAGGAATTGAACCTGCGTCCTTTGCCTTTGAAGGCAAGAGACTTAATATATATATATTATATAGCTTCACCTTATTTCCTAATTTTTACCCTCTCTCACCCCCATTTGACAATTCCATATGTGTGTGTGTGTGTGTGTGTGTGTGTATAATATAGCTTCTCCTTATTTACTAATTTTTACCCTCTCTCACCCCCATTCCCCTCCCCCTAACATCTATCTCCTCCCTCACCAACCCCCATCTCAGTTTCATACCTTTAAAAAAATTATTTATTTATTTAAGAGAGAGAGAGAATGGGTGTGCCAGAGCTATCAGCCACTGCAAATGAACTCCAGATGCATGCGCCACCTTGTGCATCTGGCTTACGTGGGTCCTGAGGAATTGAACCTGCGTCCTCTGCCTTTGAAGGCAAGAGACTTAATTGCTAAGCCATCTCTCCAGCCCATTTTATTTATTTTTAAGTTTCGACAATTCCATATGTGATGTGTGTGTGTGTGTGTGTGTATAATATAGCTTCACCTTATTTCCTAATTTTTACCCTCTCTCACCCCCATTCCTTTCCCCCTAACATCTATCTCCCTCCTTAGCAACTGCCCATCTCAGTTTCATACCTTTAAAAAAATTATTTATTTATTTAAGAGAGAGAGAATGGTCATGCCAGAGCTGTCAGCCACTGCAAACGAACTCCAGATGCATGTGCCACCTTGTGCATCTGGCTTACGTGGGTCCTGAGGAATTGAACCTGGGTCCTCTGCCTTTCAAGGCAAGTGTCTTAATTGCTAAGCCATCTGTCCAGCCCAGTTTATTTATTTTTAAGTTTTGACAATTCCATGTGTGATGTGTGTGTGTGTATAATAGAGTTTCACCTTATTTCCTAATTATTAACCTCTCTCACCCCCATTCCCCTCCCCCTAACATCTATGTCCTTCCTCACCAACTCCCCATCTCAGTTTCATACCTTTAAAAAAATTATTTATTTATTTAAGAGAGAGAGAGAGGGAGAGAATGGGTGTGCCAGAGCTGTCAGCCACTGCAAACGAACTTCAGATGCATGTGCCACCTTGTGCATCTGGCTTACGTGGGTCCTGAGGAATTGAACCTGGGTCCTCTGCCTTTGAAGGCAAGCGACTTAATTGCTAAGCCATCTCTCCAGCCCAGTTTATTTATTTTTAAGTTTTGGCAATTCCATATGTGTGTGTGTGTGTGTGTGTGTGTATGTGTGTCTGTATGTATATATATATATATTATAGTTTCACATGATATAGCTTCACTTTATTTCCTAATTTTTACCCTCTCTCACCCCCATTTGACAATTCCATGTGTGTGTGTGTGTGTGTGTGTGTGTGTGTGTGTGTGTATAATATAGCTTCTCCTTATTTCCTAATTTTTACCCTCTCTCACCCCCATTCCCCTCCCCCTAACATCTATCTCCTCCCTCACCAACTTCCCATCTCAGTTTCATACCTTTAAAAAGAATTATTTATTTATTTAAGAGAGAGAGAGAGAGAGAATGGGCGGTCCAGGGCCTCCACCCACTGCAAACGAACTCCAGATGCACGTGCCACCTTGTGCATCTGGCTTACGTGGGTCCTGAGGAATTGAACCTGGGTCCTTTGCCTTTGAAGACAAGAGACTTAATCGCTAAGCCATCTCTCCAGCCCATTTTATTTATTTTTAAGTTTTGACAATTCCATGTGTGATGTGTGTGTGTGTGTGTATATAGCTTCACCTTATTTCCTAATTTTTACCCTCTCTCACCCCCATTCCCCTCCCCCTAACATCTATCTCCTTCCTCACCAACTCCCCATCTCAGTTTCATACCTTTAAAAAAAAATTTATTTATTTAAGAGAGAGAGAGAATGGGCGCGCCAGAGCTGTCAGCCACTGCAAACGAACTCCAGATGCACGTGCCACCTTGTGCATCTGGCTCACGTGGGTCCTGAGGAATTGAACCTGCCTCCTCTGCCTTTGAAGGCAAGAGACTTAATTGCTAAGCCATCTCTCCAGCCCAATTTATTTATTTTTAAGTTTCGACAATTCCATGTGTGATGTGTGTGTGTGTGTGTGTGTGTGTGTGTGTGTATAATATAGTTTCACCTTATTTCCTAATTTTTACCCTCTCTCACCCCCATTCCCTCCCCTAACATCTATCTCCTCCTTACCAACTCCCCATCTCAGTTTCATACCTTTAAAAAAATTATTTATTTATTTAGAGAGAGAGAGAGAGAATGGGTGTGCCAGAGCTGTCAGCCACTGCAAACGAACTTCAGATGCATGTGCCACCTTGTGCATCTGGCTTACGTGGGTCCTGAGGAATTGAACCTGCGTCCTCTGCCTTTGAAGACAAGAGACTTAATCGCTAAGCCATCTCTCCAGCCCAGTTTATTTATTTTTAAGTTTTGACAATTCCATGTGTGTGTGTGTGTGTGTGTGTGTGTGTGTATGTGTGTCTGTCTGTATGTATATATATATATTATAGTTTCACATGATATAGCTTCACTTTATTTCCTAATTTTTACCCTCTCTCACCCCCATTTGACAATTCCATGTGTGTGTGTGTGTGTGTGTGTGTGTGTGTGTGTGTATAATATAGCTTCTCCTTATTTCCTAATTTTTACCCTCTCTCACCCCCATTCCCCTCCCCCTAACATCTATCTCCTTCCTCACCAACTCCCCATCTCAGTTTCATACCTTTAAAAAAAATTATTTATTTATTTAAGAGAGAGAGAGAGAGGGAGAGAGAATGGGTGTGCCAGAGCTGTCAGCCACTGCAAACGAACTTCAGATGCATGTGCCACCTTGTGCATCTGGCTTACGTGGGTCCTGAGGAATTGAACCTGCGTCCTCTGCCTTTGAAGACAAGAGACTTAATCGCTAAGCCATCTCTCCAGCCCAGTTTATTTATTTTTAAGTTTCGACAATTCCATGTGTGATGTGTGTGTGTGTGTGTGTGTGTGTGTGTGTGTGTGTGTGTATAATATAGCTTCTCCTTACTTCCTAATTTTTACCCTCTCTCACCCCCATTCCTTTCCCCCTAACATCTATCTCCCTCCTTAGCAACCGCCCATCTCAGTTTCATACCTTTAAAAAAATTATTTATTTATTTAAGAGAGAGAGAGAGAGGGAGAGAATGGTCGTGCCAGAGCTGTCAGCCACTGCAAACGAACTCCAGATGCATGTGCCACCTTGTGCATCTGGCTTACGTGGGTCCTGAGGAATTGAACCTGGGTCCTCTGCCTTTGAAGGCAAGTGTCTTAATTGCTAAGCCATCTGTCCAGCCCAATTTATTTATTTTTAAGTTTTGACAATTCCATGTGTGATGTGTGTGTGTGTGTATATAGCTTCATCTTATTTCCTAATTTTTACCCTCTCTCACCCCCATTCCCCTCCCCCTAACATCTATCTCCTCCCTCACCAACTTCCCATCTCAGTTTCATACCTTTAAAAAGAATTATTTATTTATTTAAGAGAGAGAGAATGGGTGTGCCAGAGCTGTCAGCCACTGCAAACGAACTCCAGATGCATGTGCAACCTTGTGCATCTGGCTTACGTGGGTCCTGAGGAATTGAACCTGGGTCCTCTGCCTTTGAAGGCAAGAGACTTAACCTCTGAGCCATCTCTCCAGCCCTCCGTCCCCTTTATTTTCATCCATTGAGTTCAACAAAGGTTTCTGGAATGATCCATGGGTGGGAGATGACTGACTGTGTCATGAGCATGTTACCAGTGGGTACACGACAGATGAACTTGACTCCCCCTTCCCCCAGATAGCCATTAGCTTCTCATGCCGGGCGTGGCTGATCCCAGCACTTGGGAGGCAGAGGTAGGATTGACGCCGTGAGTTCGAGGCCAGCCTGAGCCTACATGAGTGAATACCAGGTCAGCCTGGGCTAGGGCAAGACCCTACCTCAGAAGACCAAAGGAAAATAAAATCGTAAATAAATAAAAACAAGGGAAAAAAATTTAAAACCCTGTATGTCCATTTGCATTCCTCCCCCCCCCTGCTGGGCCACACAAAACCAGAATGTTCTTGTATCCATAATTTGGTTTTAATTACACAGACAGAAATAGGATGAAGAGTTAGCTGGCAATAAAGCTTGGGGCTTCGGATAAATTTGCATCACCTTGTTGTGGTTTTTTAAATATATTTGACATTCGAAATAACTTCATCTCCATCGTAAGGTTATGGCCAAACTATCTTTTAAATGTATTCAGACAAGACAATTTTTGTTTTTTTATTGGGCAATCAGGACATAATTGACTAGTTAATTATGGCACTAAATGTATGTGGGTCTTAATATTTTTTTTGTGTGTGTGGGGGGTAGCGGAATCTGGTCTCCTACGCCTAATTGCTGAAAATAAATTACAGCTATATAATTCTCTTTCTAAATTTGTTGATCTAGTTTGGACCTTGCCTGTCTCCCAGTGGATCTGCCGACGAGCCACTTATCAGGAACCTGCGGTAGAAATGACTTCTCTCTCTCTCTATTCAAATAAATAAATACATGCTGGGCGCGGTGGCGCACGCCTTTAATCTCAGCACTCGGGAGGCAGAGGTAGGAGGATCGCCGTGAGTTCAAGGCCACCCTGAGACGACATAGTGAATTCCAGGTCAGCCTAGGCCAGAGTGAGACCCTACCTCGCAAAACCAAAAATGAAAAAATAGAATAAATAAAATGGCCGGAGAGATGGCTTAGTGGTTAAGGTATTTGCCTGGGAAGCCTAAGGACCCTGGTTCGATTCCCAGGACCCATGTAAGCCAGATGCACAAGGGGGACGTGATGCGTCTGAGTTCGTTTTTGCAGTGGCTGGAAGCCCTGGCACACCCATTCTTTCTCTCTCTCCTATCAAATAAATAAGTAGAAATTTTAAAAATATTTTAAAAAATGAGAAGAAATGCCTCCTCAGTCTCTCTGCCCTTCATCATGGCCGTAATTGCACAGGTTCCCCAAATTCCGTAGAGCTGAGTATTTCCGGAAGCATATGACTTTTATTGATCAATATAAATGTGTCACAGAGTTCATCTGAGAACATTCCTTTTTGTTTTGTTTGCTTTTTTTTTTTTTTTTCCCGAGGTAGGGTCTGGCTCTAGCCCAGGCTGACCTGGAATTCACTCTGTCGTCTCAGGCTGGCCTCGAACTCACGGCCACGATCCTCCTACCTCTGCCTCCCAAGTGCTGGGATTAAAGGCGTGAGCACCACCATGCCCGGCTATTATTGGTTTTTCGAGGTAGGGTCTTGCTCTAGCCCAGGCTGACCTGGAATTAACTATGTAGTCTCAGGGTGGCCTTGAACTCACGGCGATCCTCCTACCTCTGCCTCCCGAGTGCTCGGATTACAGGCGTGCGCCACTACGCCTGGTAGAGAGCAATCTTTCCCATCTATTCTTATATATCTGCTGTCAATTATCTACCTGTCGATCAATCATCTGTAACCCGGGCACCTGTTACTGATGTATATCTATCACATATCTATCATGTATTGATCTGCCTCCTTAACTATATATGATCTTTGTGCATCTGGCTGTACGTGGGCCCTGGGGAATTGAACCGGGGTCTAATGCTGCATTTTTTAGAACTATTTTATTTAGTTATTTGAGAGAGAGAGAGAGAGAGAGAGAGAAAGTGAGAGGGAGAGAATGGGCACTCCAGGGCCTCCAGCCACTGCAAACAAAGTCCAGATGCCTGTGCCACCTTGTGCATCTGGGTCCTGGGGAATTGAACACGGGTTCTTCGGCTTTGCAGGCAAACGCCTTAACTGCTAAGCCATCCCTCCAGCCCAAGTTAATTTTTTAAAATATTTTATTTATTCAATTATTTGAGAGAGAGAGAGAGAATGGACATGCCAGGGCCTCCAGCCACTGCAAACAAATTCCAGATGCCTGTGCCACCTTGTGCATCTGGCTTTACCAGGGTCCTGGGGAATTGAACACGGGTTCTTCGGCTTTGCAGGCAAACGCCTTAACCGCTAAGCCATCCCTCCAGCCCAAGTTAATTTTTAAAAATTATTTTATTTATTCTATTATTTGAGAGAGAGAGAGAGAGGGAGAGAATGAGCGCGCCAGGGCCTCCAGCCACTGCAAACAAACTCCAGATACATGCGCCACCTTGTGCATCTGGCTTTACCAGGGTCCTGGGGAATCGAACCAGGGTCCTTTGGCTTTGCAGGCAAAGACCTTAACTGCTAAGCCATCCCTCCAGCCCTTTTAATTTTTAAAATGTTTTATTTATTCAATTATTTGAGACAGACAGAGAGAAAGAGAGAGAGAGAGAGAGAGAGAGAAAATGGGCAAGCCAGAGCTTCCAGCTACTGCAAACAGACTCCAGATGCCTGCATCACCTTGTGCATCTGGCTTTACCAGGGTCCTGGGGAATCAAACACGGGTCCTTGGGCTTTGCAGGCAAACACCTTAACGGCTAAGCCATCCCTCCAACTCTTTTAATTTTTAAAATGTTTTATTTATTCAATTATTTGAGACAGAGAGAGAGAGAGAGAGAGAGAGAGAGAGAAAATGGGCACGCCAGGGCCTCCAGCCACTGCAAACAAACTCCAGATGCCTGTGCCACCTTGTGCATCTGGCTTTACCAGGGTCCTGGGGAATCGAACACGGGTGCTTTGGCTTTGCAGGCAAACGCCTTAACCACTAAGCCATCCCTCCAGCCCAAGTTAATTTTTAAAAATATTTTATTTATTCTATTATTTGTGAGAAAGAGAGAGAGAGAATAGGCACCCCAGGACCTCCAGCCACTGCAAACAAAGTCCAGATGCCTGCATCACCTTGTGCAGCTGGCTTTACCAGGGTCCTGGGGAATCAAACCCAGGTCCTCAGGCTTCAAAGGCAAGCATCTTTCTGGCCCTGCATTTTTTATTTCATTTTTATTTGAGCGACAGAGAGTGAATGGGCGCTCCAGGGCCTCCAGCCACTGCAAACAAACTCTAGATGCCTGCACCACCTTGTGCATCTGGCTTTACCAGGGTCCTGCGGAATTGAACACAGGTCCTTCGGCTTTTTAGCAAACGCCTTAACCGATAAGCCATCCCCCAGGCCAAGTTAACTTTTAAAAATATTTTATTTATTCAGTTATTTGAGAGAGAGAGAGAATAGGCACTCCAGGGCCTCCAGCCACTGCAAACAATCTCCAGATGCCTGTGCCACCATGTGCATCTGGCTTTACCAGGGTCCTGCGGAATTGAACACAGGTCCTTCGGCTTTTTAGCAAACGCCTTAACCGATAAGCCATCCCCCAGGCCAAGTTAATTTTTAAAAATATTTTATTTATTCAGTTATTTGAGAGAGAGAGAGAGAGAATGGGCATGCCAGGGCCTCCAGCCACTGCAAACAAACTCCAGATGCCTGCATCACCTTGTGCATCTGGCTTTACCAGGGTCCTGGGTAATCGAACATGGGTGCTTCGGCTTTGCAGGCAAACGCCTTAACCACTAAGCCATCCCTCCAGCCCAAGTTAATTCTAAAAAATATTTTATTTATTCAGTTATTTGAGAGAGAGAGAGAGAGAGAGAATGGGCATGCCAGGGCCTCCAGCCACTGCAAACAAACTCCAGATGCCTGTGCCACCTTGTGCATCTGGCTTTACCAGGGTCCTGGGGAATCGAACATGGGTGCTTCGGCTTTGCAGGCAAATGCCTTAACCACTAAGCCATCCCTCCAGCCCAAGTTAATTTTTAAAAATATTTTATTTATTGAATTATTTGAGAGAGAGAGAGAATGGGCACGCCAGGGCCTCCAGCCACTGCAAACAAACTCCAGATGCCTGTGCCACCTTGTGCATCTGGCTTTACCAGGGTCCTGGGGAATCAAACCCGGGTCCTCAGGCTTTGCAGGCAAACACCTTAACCACTAAGCCATCCCTCCAGCCCAAGTTAATTTTAAAAAAATATTTTATTTATTCAATTATTTGAGAGAGAGAGAGAGAGAGAGAGAGAAAATGGGCACGCTAGGACCTCCAGCCACTGCAAACAAACTCCAGATGCCTGCGCCACCTTGTGCATCTGGCTTTACCAGGGTCCTGGGGAATCGAACATGGGTGCTTTGGCTTTGCAGGCAAACGCCTTAACCGCTAAGCCATCCCTCCAGCCCAAGTTTATTTTTTAAAATATTTTATTTATTCAATTATTTGAGAGAGAGAGAGAGAGAAAGAGAGAGAGAGAGAGAGAATGGGCACGCTAGGACCTCCAGCCACTGCAAACAAACTCCAGATGCATGTGCCACCTTGTGCATCTGGCTTTATCAGGGCCCTGGAGAATTGAACCCGGGTCCTCAGGCTTCGAAGGCAAGCATCTCTCTGGCCCTGTATTTATTATTTCATTTTTATTTGAGCGACAGAGAGTGAATGGGCGCTCCAGGGCCTCCAGCCACTGCAAACAAAGTCCAGATGCCTGCGCCACCTTGTGCATCTGGCTTTACCAGGGTCCTGGGGAATCGAACCCGGGTCCTCAGGCTTTGAAGGCAAGCACCTTAATTGCTGAGCCATCTCTCTGGCCCTGCATTTTTAATTTCATTTTTATTTGAGAGACAGAGAGTGAATGGACGCTCCAGGGCCTCCAGCTACTGCAAACAGACTCCAGACGCATGCACCACCTTGTGCATCTGGCTTTACCAGGGTCCTGGGGCATCAAACCTGGGTCCTTTGGCTTTGCAGGCAAGCGACTTAACCTCAGAGCCATCTCTCCAGGCCCCAGCTGATTATTATTATTATTTTTTTTGTATGCAACCCATGGAGAGTTCAAAGCCTTGAAGGAGTCCATAGTTAAAATCTCTGGACCCCACGTATAGGTCGTTGGTATTTAAGAAGAATTATGTATGAGGGTGACAGAAGGAAAAAAAAAAAAAGATTTGCAGTACCCAGGCCATTCTTTTTCTTTTTCTTTTTCTTTTTTTTTTTTTTTTTTTTTTTGAGGTATGGTTTCGCTCTTGCCCAGGCTGACCTGGAATTCACTCTGTCGTCTCAGGGTGGCCTTGAACTCACGGCGATCCTCCTACCTCTGCCTCCTGAGTGCTGGGATGAAAGGCCCCCCATTCTTCAGTTCATTCTTCAGCTGTTTCAGGAGTTCCAAGCTGCTCAGGGCAAAGTGGTTGGTACCTTGCCTGGGAATTCTGCACTCGTGTTTGCAAGAAAACTCCTCTGCGGCTTCTGGTTCCACACATGATTGCGACTGAGCAATGAAGGCACGGGGCCCTTTCGCCAAACCCTGAGGGGTGCCAGGGACAGGTTATCCGCCATCAAGTTGGCAAAAATGGTGTGAGTTGCCACAGCTGGCTTCCAATCGTGTCCCTGGCTGGGTTTCCCGAGATGCCCTCACAATCTGTTGTATGCTGTGGAAGACTTAGATCTCGTGTTGTCTGGCAGGCTTCGTGCTCTTGGAAAGGAAAGGAGGTGCCTGTGAGAAATACTGTGTTCTGTTTTTTTATTTTTATTTTTATTTTAGGTTTCACCTTTATGAACTCGTATTAAGAGGACCAAAGCAAGCTGGACGTGGTGCGCACGCCTTTCATCCCAGCACTCGGGAGGCAGAGGTAGGAGGATCGTGGCCGTGAGTTCAAGGCCACCTGATAATCATGAGTGAGTTCCAGGTCAGCCTGGGCTAGAGTGAGACCCAACCTCGAAAAATACAGCTGGAAGGCTGGAGAAGATGGCTTAGCGGTGAAGGTGCTTGCCTGCAAAGCCTGAGGACCCAGGTTCGATTCCCCCAGCACCCGTAAGCCAGATGCACAAGGTGGCACATGCATTTGGAGTTGTTTGCAGTGGCTGGAGGCCCTGGCGTGCCCATTCTCTCTCTCAAATAAATAAAATAAAAACAAACACATTACATACAAAGTACAATTTTTTAAAATACAGCTGGGCATGGTGGTGCACATGCTGTTAATCCCAACACTCGGGAAGCAGAGGTAGGAAGATCGTGGCTGTGAGTTGAGGCCACCTGAGACGACATAGTGAATTCCAGGTCAGCCTGGGCTAGAGGCGAGACCCTACCTCAAAAAAAAAAGAAAGAAAACGAGGACCAAAGCAGGGCTGGAGAGACGGCTCAGCAGTTAAGGCACTTACCTCCAGAGCCCAAGAGGGCAAGTTCGATTCCCAGTTCCCACATAAAGTCATACACAAAGTGGCATGCATGCACCCGGAGTCTGTTAGCAGTGGCTGGGCTTTCCCCTGGTGCTGCGTCCATTCTCTCTGTCTGCCTCTCTTCTATCTCTTTTTCTCTCTCTGCTTGCAAATAAATAATTTCTTTTTTCCTCTTGGTTTTTCAAAGTAAGGTCTTGCTTCTAGCCCAGGCTGACCCAGAATTCACTCTGTCGTCTCAGGCTGGCCTCGAACTCACAGTGATCCTCCTACCTCTGCCTCCCGAGTGCTGGGATTAAGGTGTCGTCACCATGCCTGGCTTAAAAAGTTTTTTTTTTAATTTAAAAAAAAAAAAAGAGGAGCTGGAGGGATGGCTTGGCAGTTAAGGCACTTGCCTTCAAAGCCAAAGGACCCAGGTTCGATTCCCCAGGACCCACATAAGCCAGATGCACAAGGTGGCACATGTGTCTGGAGTTTGTTTGCAGTGGCTGGAGGCCCTGGTGTGCACCCATTCTCTCCCTCCGTCTATTTCTCTGCCTCTTTCTATATTATCTCCTTTGATCTACTTGTTTCTTTCTATCATCTATCTATCCATCCATCCATCACCTATCTATCAATCAATCTATCTATCCATCCATCCATCATCTATCTATCTATCAATCTATCTCTGTCCATCTATTCATTATATCAATCATCTACCTCTATTATCTATTTATTAACTGTCTTTCATTATCCATCAATCATCTATCAATTATCTCTCAATATATCTATCTGTATTAATATATATCTATATTATCTCCTTTGATCTACCTGTTTCTATCATCTATCTATCCATCCATCATCTATCTATCAATCAATCAATCTATCCATCTATCCGTCATCTATCAATCTATCAATCTATCTATCTCTGTCCATCTATTTATTATATCAATCATCTACCTCTATTATCTATTTATTAACTATCTTTCATTATCCGTCAATCATCTATCAATCATCTCTCAATATATCTATCTGTATTAATATATATCTATATTATCTCCTTTGATCTACCTGTTTCTTTCTATCATTTATCCATCCATCCATCATCTATCAATCAATCTATCTATCCATCCATCCATCATCTATTATCTATCTGTGTATCTGTCTCTGTCCATCTATTTATTATAGAAATCATCTACCTCTATTATATATTTATTATCTATCTTTCATTATCGTTCAATCATCTATCAATCATCTCTCAATATATCTATCTGTATTAATATATATCTATATTATCTCCTTTGATCTACCTGTTTCTTTCTATCATCTATCTATCCATCCATCCATCACCTATCTATCATCTGTCTATCAATCAATCTATCCATCCATCCATCATCTATCTATCAATCTATCTGTCTATCTCTGTCCATCTATTTATTATAGAAATCATCTACCTCAATTATCTATTTATTAACTATCTTTCATTATCAATCAATCATCTATCAATCA